>JBAMBJ010001787.1:0-56783 GCA_037043495.1 Drosophila recens | reverse complement strand
TGAAAGTGAATCGGTTATTTATTAAGGCTGCCCTTGTATGTGGAAAAATAGTAAATATTCTGGTTCATATTTTTAACCACAATTTAAGTGCTTTAGGCATTGCGTAAAATATTGAATTCGATTTCTTGCTTTTAAATGCAAGTTTGGACAAAACTGGTTTGTAATTTAATACAAAAAAGAACAGATTATTTTTGTAAACAAACACTGTGAAACAATTGACAACTTTGCAAAAAGACATTTCTCTACACTGAAAAGAATCCGCTCTTTCAATAATACAAAATTTTTAGCGTAAGTAGATTAAAAATTTGAAATAAATAAATATTTTGTTAATAAATTACGCATTATAACAGGTGCAAATTCTTTTGACACAAAATTCTGAGTTGCTCAGAACATTTTTCAACACTTATCTGCCGAAAAGTATACAGCACATTATAGAAGGAAAATTCTACAGGCAATTCGAAGGAAAATTTAGGGGAAATTCGGTCTGACCGAAACTAACCGTTTTACGTGAATCGGTTACAAAACGGTTAATTCGGTTTTAAAAATTTCAGTTTCTCGGATTCGGTATAATAAAAAGGATTTTTTTCGGTAAAGGTTTCAGTAACCGTTACCGATTTTAGCCGGTAAATACTGGTTAACGGTTGAGACTGTATCCGTGGGGATAACGATAGTACTTTGTGTGTGATTCGTGCTGTTTCGCTTAGCATGCAGATGACCTGTTTGTTATCGATAACATTTCTTTATTTGAAACTGACGCTGATCGATTGCAAGTATTCTGCCTGACAGCAATAGCTACTAATTTGCCACAATTCATCTCATTTGCATTAACAGCTGCTGTTGCTTTGATTTGAATTTCAAGTACGCGTTTGAACTAACAGCACCGCAACCCCGCCCCGCCCCGCCCCGCCCCGTTCCGCTTTGGCCAGACATGCACAGTCAGCCCGGCACATTGCCCGCTATCCATGTCCATGTCCAGTGTGCATGCGTCACGCACAGTGCTCCCTGCGCCGAGGCATTGTTTCTATGCTATTTTATGTACCTACATATAGTATATCCACTCGAAATGGAGCTGCGAAAAATGAGCGAACGGAAGTGTAAATTGAGCACTTGAAGCCTGCCTGCCTGCCGCTCAACTGCTGCCACACAGCTGCCATCCGGCGCGCCTGCTGTGCGTGAGTTTTTTGCGGCTTGGCATTATGCATAAATGTACTTCTGTGTTAGTCCATATATATATGTGTGTGTGTGGTGTGTGCTTGCACGTGTGCGTATGTACTTGTATTTAATTCAGCGTAAAGCTCAATTCCCATTCCCACATTCAGTCAGCTGGGATTGCGCCCCACAGTATGCTACACATTTTAACATTGACACAACATATGCTTCTAGCGCGGCCTGCGCTTGTGTGAGTGTGCTGCTTATGTCTCTCTGTCTGTGTGTGTGTGAGTGCTGGGAATGGGATTTACATTAATGAGCAGACACTCTCGCTATTTATGTTAGTGTCAGTCAGTGAGTTTGTCAGTCTGTCAAATAAGCAAAGTCGCCGTCAAATTGCAATAAATTATCGTCATCTTGGATTCGTTCTCCGGCTGCGCTATAAACCATGACAAGCTGGCATTCATAAATAAATTCGAGTATTATTAAAATTTAATTAATCTGTCAGCGGCATACCAACAATTATGATTAGGCCGACGCCGACGACGACGACGACGACGAAGGACAGGACAGGACAGCATGTGGCATGTGGTTTTGGCTGCTTGTCTTGAGTCCGTGACAGCGCACTGCCAATTCATGGTCATGCACACCCACACACACACGTACACTGACAAGCGTATCTCTCTCGCTGCCCTGCCTACATACTTATGGTGTGTACACACATGTGAGTGCCACTGTACGAGTGCATGTGTGTGTATGAGATTAGCTAAAACGCGCAACATTGTATGTAGCCTAATCAAACATACACTTACGCACGCAAACAAACACACAGATAGACAGACGGACGGACGAACAGCCGGACGGACAGACACATGCAAAGGATAGCGGCAACTGACGCAGTCAAAGTTAATTAAATTATAGCCAAAGCTTTTGTCGACATTTACGCGACAGTTCAGTTGGTATTGTTGCTGTTATTGTTGTTGTTATTGTGCCAAGCGCTAACTGTTGCGCGCCGCTTGTAGCCTTATCAGTCAGCACAACAATAATAATAACAAGAACAACAATATCTGTACATACATATGTACATACATATAAGCGAACAGCTTTTGTTTATGACGCGCACACCACATTACATTCACATGTACACATTGCTTAAGTTTATTCAACGTTAACGTTAACGCTATTGTTTAACTTTCACACTCACACACACACACACACACACACACACAAAACAGGCAGACTTTGGAGCTGCGCCCAATTGTTGCATTGACAATTTATGTTGTCTATGTCTACTCTCGGTATTTTCGAGCGCACTCATCACCGTACTGTCCTTGCTCCTCAGCTTCTTTGCTACTTACTTGGCACGCAAGGCCAGCTGCCTGTCACTGGGACAGACAAATTTGTTAGCCGTATTATTGCGATTCGCGAAATCCATTTTCTCACATTATATGCCTGTTTAACATTTCTAATGTACACAAATTAAATTTATGTTGAGCACTAAGATAACAAACAAAAAAAAAAAACGAACTCAAAAAAAAAATTCGTTGCCTGCCAGCAGGCGCACTCTGGCTTAATGCTTGTTATTGTTTATTCCAACTGTTTGCGGCATACAACAGGCAAACAACAACAAAATAAAAAACACGTCTAAATGCGCACGCAGCTGGTGCGCGTCTATCTCTGTGTAACTTCTGCTGCTGCAGCCACAGCTACAGTTGCCAGCAGTCGTCGTCGGTCGGTCGCTCCATTCATTCGCCAGACGCAATCAGTGCTGCCAGTTTAGCTTTTTTCCCGTCAAATCTGGCTATTTTTGAAGACCAATTGCGGAAAAAATTTGGCAATTGCGGGAAGCGGGAACACTGGCTTTTTAAAAAATTCCTTTGGCTTTATTCCGCTTTTTTTAATGTTGCCACCCATTTCATGATGTAGCAGCACGGTTGACTCTTGCGAAAAAAAAAAGTGTACCAAAAAAACAAACCATTTTGGATAAATCTGTGAAAACATATACCAGTTTTGGTAGAAATATACCAAATGTGTATAAGAGTAAATGCCGTGCTGCCTGGCTAGAGAGCCAAGAATTTCGCAGGGATGACACGGACGAGAAAAGGGTCTATGCAGTTACTGCAAGACTACATTAACTGCAAAGCTAAGTGATTTGCGTGCTCATGCAACCACTAAAAACCACACGAGTGCGATGGGTAGCTTACAACAAATAAATTAAAATAAATCGAGAAGAATTAGACGACCTGCTGAAAATCTTATAAACAAAACACATAAATTAAGACCATAACAAAACGCTTTTTTTGCACTTTTTTCAGAATATTTTCAGCTCTTTTTTCCTTCTCTCCAGTTAAATACAGCTTTTTTTTTGATAAAAAGTTGGCAGCACTGTTCGCCAGACGCAACAGCCGTTAGCGATGTACCCTGTGCCGCCAGAAAACTATCGACAACAGCGAAATATCGATTAAACTGCCTTGCCATGCGCTCGAATCGCAAACTCTCTTGAATACTGTTAACATTGCTTTGGCAAATAATGCTTTTTGACAGTCAAACATACCTACTTATATATTTATGTTGTAGTCATTATTTTTTTCAAATAAAATAAAACATATTGCACTTACCAATAATTTGCCGTTACCTATTGTTATCTTTTATTATTTGAACATCTTATTCTAAATAATTTTCGGTACTGCAAATTTTATGTTAAAGCCCAACCCAATCATATTTAAATGAATATATTTTGATGTTTATGTTAATCTAATATTATTTGTCATCATATTATCCGAAAAATATTGATTGTGCATGCGATCGATAGTGCGAAAATATCGCATAAGTACAAAACGATAGCATTCAACAATCGATTGTGCCAACCCCAATTAAAGCCCTAGCACGTGCAAAGGGTGGGGAGCCAGTGATGGGGTGGTTGCTTAGGCCTTATACATCAAACAGCTTCAGTTTCAGTCCCTGGCTTCGCATATTTGCACGCGCGGAGCAAAAGCAAAGCTCGTTTGGGGAACAACACTTGAGCACGAGCACGCATCTGAACGCCCTATCTCTATCCCTGTCCGTCTCAATTGCTCGCGCTTTTTCTCTGTCTGAACCACTCTTTCTTTCACTCGCCCGACCATGACTGTTTACGGTCAGTGTTGGCAGAATTTCTAGGACTAAAATAGCTAGATTATTCAAAATAAAAGAAACTATTTAGTTATTATTAAAATTGCTAATTTTTGTAATGGTATCATATAAACTTTATATTATTTTTATATTATAAAGCTAATAATCAGTAACTGCTAATTATTGGTAAGTGCAATATGTTTTATTTTATATTGTTTTAGACTTGCGTCAAAGCAGTCATCAACGTAATCGATCAAATCTTTCTACTCGTACATACAAACCAAGCTTACACGATTTTAATTTAAGTCTGCAGTATACGTAAATCAAGTACCATTGTATATATTTTTATATGTTTTTGTACTCAGCTCCATAATTAAAAGTACTTAAAATAAGGTCGAAATATTTGACTTTAGTAACTTCTATCTTAGTGAGAAATCGAGTTTGAAATTTGGTGTTTTAAGTACGAAATACTTGATTTTTTCAGTTTGTGTCATAACATATATCTGTCTGTCTGGAAATGTAGTGAAATGATTTATTGAAATAGTCATATTTATAGCTAAATGCATTTCAAAATTTCTATATATTTCATGAAATTTAGCTACTTATTGTAAAAGCTAAAATGGCAACTCTGTATCCGGCTGTGCCCCCCACATGCCACATAATTTCATTGCATGCTTTTGTGCGCTGACTAAAATGCCAACTTTTTATTTTGTTGTTGCGTTGCGTTCGTTGTCCGGCTGTCAGTGAAATGCAAAAAGTATGAGTAGGAAGCATCAGTTAGTTTGGCGACACGACCGTTCCCTTGTAACATGAACTCGTGTTTAGTAGAAGTGTTAGTATCAGTGCACTATGGGGTATTTGACAAGTTTCTGTTACTTAAATTAATATCTTTTAAACTACGCACGATATTTTAATGAGGTCTTTTTTCTAGTGTTATACTTTTTAAAGATGGGCGGTAACAAGTAAGTTTATGATTTCTTTATATATAAGTAGTATTAGCAATACAAAGAAAACGAAGTTGTTAGATGTATAATGTTGTAAGCTCTCTTAGATGGTTGTGAGCATTAAATTAAAAAAAAAAAAATGGGACCGAGGGTGGTATTTCACGCCTACTTTATCAAAAACACTTCCAAGAGTATGTATAATGCCGGGTTCACACTGCGTCACATACTGTCACAGCTTACAGTCACAGGGCCTGTGTGCTCCATCTGGAACCTTAGCATACAATAAATTCTAGTAAATCGTAAAGCTTAATTGCATATTTCTCGAGCCTATCGGATTTTGATGCCATAGATGCAGAACTGTCGAATTGTGACAATGCTTTGTGACAGTCTGTGACGCAGTGTGAACTCGCCTTAAGACTACAAAAAAACATCATCAAAATATCTTGTGTAGTTTACAAGCTATTAATTATTGCCAAAAAAAACTGGTCAAATGCCTTATACGACAAGCGAGTAAATCAGCATTGAAAAATGGTGGGGTTACGACCAAAAAAATTAAATTTCTCAAAAAGCGCAGAAAAGTGCACTTTGAGGCAAACTGGTTTGAATAGAGAATTAATGACTCTGCAACATGGATATAGAACAGGACTCGGCCCTATCTGTTGTGCATAGGAAATGTGCGCTGCTGTTGCGCTGCCGCACAAGTTCAGTATAAACTGCGTCGCTGCCACGATTTGTTTCTGTAAAGTCGCTGTTATTCCGCTGTAAGGCAAAGAAAAATACACACTAACACAATGCAAACATATGACTGTGTTGGTGCCGACCACTGATATAGAAACACAGATAACACTTGATTCCAATTTTTTACAAGTCCTTACAAAGTCCTTACTTTCCTTTTAAAAATCAGACGTTGACATCACTCGCTAAATACACAAATTATTAAATATACACTTACAAAAACAACAACATATAAGCAGCAACACATAGGAAAAGCCCGAATAGTTAACATCCATCGCAAATTTGAGTTTTTAAAATTATTATCTTTGATGTGTGTTAGTTTGTAAATGCACTGGAAATATGTTCCTAATTAAAGCATTAAAAATCATACATTTGCATACTTGTGAATATTGAATTTAGGCCACGAATACCGGTAAAATACCCCATAGTGCAGTGGTTGTTGCTGCTGCGCTCAGTCGACGGCAACTGCGACTGCGACTATTGCCTTGCCAAACACGTAGTCGTAAGCCAGAGCTTATCCTGTGCGTTACGTCGCGACGCGTCTCATTCAGTGCTGGCATTCTAGCTTTTAAGTAGCTTGATTTAGCCATTATACAATAGCAAATGCTAGAAAATTGTAAGAGATGTCGTAAGCTACAAATCTGATCTTTTAAAATTTAAATAAATGAAATTTGACTACTTAACCCATTAACGGCTAATGGGTATTTAAATACCCAAAAAAGTATTGACACTTTAAAAATTCTGGCTCGGGGCATGTGAGAGATATCGAGGCAAAATTTATTTCATAGTAAAGAGAAATAATAAAAATATAAGTATAAAATTTGAACAGTTTAGTTATCTTTGTTATACTTGTAGTTTTTTACAGGTGAATATCTAGCTATTTTTCTGCATACAAAATGTAATCGAAAAAAGCTGAAAAATGTATGGAAATCGAAAAAATTAAATTTGAAGATAAAATTTTTTTTTGTTTCTTTCAACTTCTATGGTCTTCTAGGCACACATTTCCAAATTTCGACAAAATCGTACCAGCCGATCTATGGGCAGCCATTAATGGGTTAATAAGCAAATAACTTCAATATACTTAACATAATCAAAAGATTTGTTATTGTCAATAAAACTCGTATAAGTGAGCTTTTGAAATACTTTAATGAAGGAAATTAGATTCTGCAATGGCAATTTCCGTTTTGTCAATCAGAATTTTGGGCAGAGACTTCACAGTGCAAAGATGTCGGAAATGTAAACCAATTCGCGCAGTTGAACGAGTTTTCAGCCAAGAGCAGCTTGTGAAGACCATAGAACCAGGTGCATTTTAAATGATTAAATGAAATTTTCAGGTATGCCACTGAAATCTCTTCCACTTGAATTTCACGTCAATTTCGTTTCTCCGTGCCACAGTCCAATCACCTGAACAATTTTGAGTGAAATGAAATCAATCCCCTGGCGTCCGATGCCATGAGAATAATGTCACATTTTTTTTTGTCCGAATTTTTTAATTTAGAGTTGTCGAGTAACTTTTATTGTTTGCCGCGCCAATAACTTTTAAATTTATTTAAGCTACACAATTATTATATAAATAAATTAAATAATATTAATTAAAGAAGAAATAAAACAAAATCCTTGTATTCTGCAATGATAAACTTAAAAAAGTTGCTAAACAAACCCTAGGGAAATTTAATCTGAGAAGTGGCCAACCCTAGCAGCCTAGTTCAAAAAGGTTGGTGAACATACTAAAAACTATAAATTACTCGAAGTCTTGTGGCACGGAGAAATTTTCGAAGTGGAATTGCTTTTCTTTGAATAAGATTTCACTTGTTTAGGTTGCTTATGAATATTGTAATTTATATTTATAAAATTCTTTACGCCTGTCATACATAGCCATTCTCATTCAAAGTTGAGTTTTGTGATAACATTTTGGATTTTATTTCCTAATCTCTAAGCTAAGCTCTATCAGAAATCACAAGTGAAAGCGAAATCAGAGAAAAGCAATTCCGCACGAAAAATATCTCAGTGCCACAGAACTTCGAGGGATTTATTCTTTTTTAGCATGCTCACCAACCTTTACGAACTAGCCCCTTTTCAGATTACATTTTTCAAGGGTTTGTTTAGCAACTTTTTTAAGTTTATCATTGCAGAATAACAGGTTTGTATTTTATTTATTTTTAAATTAATATAATTTAATTTATTTATACAATAATTGTTATTGCATTGCTTAAAAAAATGTAAAATTTACGGGCGCAACAAACAATAAAAGTTACTAAATTCTATAACTCGGACAAAAAATGTGACATTATTCTCATGGCATCGGACGCCAGTGGATTGAGCGATGATTTTGTTTCCCTCAAAAATTTTCAGATGAGTTTACTGTGTCACGGAGAAATGAAATTGACGTGAAATTTTAAGTGGAAGAGATTTCTGTAGCACACCTGTATGTATTATCATAATATTTTGTTGTGAACACTGAATAACTTTTTAGCTATCTTTGTTGATAAATTTAGCTATCTTAGCCCTTGAAATTCGGTCAGCACTTGTCGCAATGCTGCTGCCAGCCATTTTGGGGTGTGGCTAGTGCGCGCCTCCTGTGCACTCAAGAGGAATTTATGCGCGACGCCTACAAAACGCCTACCCTTCACCTCTGCCGGCATGCGGACGACGCGTCGTATTTGGCATTTGGCATTTTTGCACTATGGCAGCCTGAAACCTGTAAACGTGAAGAATGTGCCCAATCATATGAATAAAACGGCCGCCCATACGATCCCATATCGGGCGCAGACTGTCCGAGTATGGGTAAATAGTATTTACTAAATACATTATCCTTTGACATTCATGCGCGTGTGTGTGTGTGTGTGGCGTGTGGTGTGTGTCCATTTTAAATAAATGCTGACAGCCAAATGAAAATATTTAATGTACGTGCCAAGTTTTCAACACTGACAACACATTTCGCATGTCCTTTTCTATTCTATTTTGTTCTATTCTATTTTGACCACCCCTTTCCTGTCCTGTCTTGTCTTGTCCGCCTTCTCTCCTGTAATTCTACCTTCCATCTGTCACTTTTCGTTTTTCTCTTTGTTGTCATTGTTGTCTTTGAAGAACTTGTTGTTTTTGAGTCGTTCAGTACAAGAGAATATTGTATTCGCTGGAATCTATGTCACAAGGTGAAGAAAGCAACCGAATTGAACTATTCGTCTTCGTCTGTCTTTCTGTCTATCCTTCTACTTGGCCACGCCTCGTTTCTGTTTCAAACTGATTATAAAATTAAAAATTTTTTTAAAATTTATGGATCATAATTAAATTGCGGAATTCTCATTTTCATCTCAGAGAATTTTTCAAAAATATAATTGCTAGTATTTTTTATAATTTTTTGAGAGCTGCAAAAAAGCCATCGTAATTTTTAGGATCTTCAACAAATTATGAAAAATACTAGCAAAAATATTTTTTTTGTAGTCACTCTTAGAATTGTTTGAAGAATTTTTCTGCATCAAAATATTTTTTTTGGAAAAAATCGATGAAAAAAGTTGAAAAATTTACTTTTTTTTTAAGTTCAAAATTTTCGATGGTACTGAATGGGCTAAAGAAATTTTTGCATTATTATCCAGAAAAACGAAATTGAGCTTAATACAATTTTCAGGTAGGGGAATACACAAAATTATCAAACTTTGTTTAGATATTAAATAACAAGCATATACACTACTGACCAAACTAATAAGTACACTCTTCTTTACTATAACAGTACTGTAAGTCAAGTCTTCAAATTTAAAAAATATTTGAAGGTCATCTAAATTCTGTCTGAGATGCATAACTTTCTAACCCATTAAGTACCCATTGAAATATTCAAATTTAAAATAAAGTCAACTTTCAAAACTTTTTTCCTCGATTTTTAAAAAAATGTTGTTGAATATTTCAATGGGTACTTAATGGGTTAAGGAAAGTTATGCATCATTCAAACGGAATTTAGATGACCTTTCCAAAGATATTTTTTTACTGCGAAGACTTGACTAACAATAGCTTGTTTATTAAAAAAAGAGTGTACTTATTAATTTTGCCAGTAGTGTATGTATTAATAAATATATTTGGTGCTAAGCATTACATCTGATAATGACAGAAATATGTTGAGGGCTATTGAGCTTTTAAATGATGATGCTATACAGGATCTATTAAATGATGACGACAAGGGCAACGAAGTTATGGAAATGTTGAATACCATGACGTTTGCACTTGCAATTATGGGTGTATGACGTCAACAAGAAGGACGTCATAAGCCAAAAAGTCCATGCATACCGTCAGATATGCAAAACTCTGATTTCAGGAAAATATTGGTATTTGTTGGTCTGATTTGTAAGTTAATATAATTTATGAAAATATAATTGATTTCATTGCAGACGTACTTTGATCGAACATGAGAAAAGCATTCCAACTCTGAATTTCACTACAAGGTGGAACTTAACATCTTTGATGTTGGTTAAATATTGCGAAGGAAATTACATTTCTTATAGACGTTGGCTTGGACTGGGTTGAGCTGTATCTTAATGCATTTAAGGATGCATATGACACAACCCTTAAAATGTAACTGGAGCAACTAGCTTTTTATTAACCATGGATGGTACAATCACACCACTCCACCCTTCAACATGGAATTCATACAGTGCAAGAGACGTAAGGAGAAGAAAATTCTGATCAACTATTCAAATTTTTTATGGGTATTTCCAGGATCGAGAACGCGATATTTGTACGTCTTTAAATGAAAAAAAAACCGCAAGAGTTGACATTTTCAAAAATGTTCTCTCACGTTTTTAATTCATTTTATCAACACTATTTTTATTATAAAAGACAAGCTTTAAGGACTTGTCGTTTTCGAATTATTTATAGAAAACAATGCATCGCAAACGCGACGAAAGATGGAAGTCATGTTTGACTTCATCTTGACAAATGCGAAAGTCTGCGAAATGTGACAAGTAATTTGAAAGTAAATACTCCTACACCACAATAAAATAATGTAGTTTTCCATTTTAGAAATAGTTTTGATATGTTACTATCATTTTATTTATTTAAAAAGTTTTATTAGTAATTTGTAACGCGACATCGCGAACGTGACAAGATTTCCACCTAGTTTATTCCAAGAATTTGTTTATCAAATTTTATTTAATATATCGAAAACAGCTTGTGAAACTTAAACTTGTAATTAAACTTTCAATATATTTCTATGTATTAAAATGCTTAATGCTACAATCTAACTTTCTCACTTAGTTTAATCGATAGTTTCAAACGGTTCATTTTGGAAGTAAATTTTTAAGAAAATGGGCAAAAATATAAAAAAGTGAATTCATTGCATTTTAGAATCTATACATACTTATGTTCATCCTATTGAAATTCTTCTAGCGTATATTGCTTAAATAAATAACTTGAATACATTTTTGGAAGAAAATATCACAAGATGTGAGTTTTTGATTCATTTTACGTTTTTCGGCGAGGCGGACCTTTTTCTGGAATTGCCCATATGCAAATTTAAATTTAGTTTAGTTAAATGAAATAGCAGGTTTTACTGAGATCGTCATAGGATTCTGCTGCATACTATTCAGATTTGTGTCAAGGCTGACGGTTTTTCTCTTCTGGTTGGAACACTGGCTGATTCGAGTTGGAAATTCGAATGAAATCCCTGTTGAAATATGTATCTCACCCCCTAGGGACCGGCCAATTTTCGAGTGGGTAGCTGAACAGACTACTCAAGTGCTACTTCCGTTTTTGCATCCGCAGCTGTAATAAAAATCAACACATGCAAAAGGCAGAGAAACAGTAAAGGAAATGGTCTGCGGTAGATACAAATGCTGTTTATGATCATTATGGTATGTTAATAATAAAATAAAATGCAAACAGCTCAAATATTGTGAGTGTTTATCCTGCGACGAACAATTAAAATTGGACAATCAAAGGGCCTGTGTAGCCTCCGCTAACGTGGAAGTCCAATTCCAGCATTGGGTCAGTCTCGTTACGTAAGAAAGAGGAAGGATGATTGTTTTGTTTTGACAAGTGCGCACAAGTTCCGTTGAGATGATGTACTTGTGGTAATGTTGTTGTTGTTGTTGTTGTTCATAGCTATTGATGCTTGAGTTTTTGTTCATGCACAATTTGTCGTCACTTGCGATGACGATGGCGATGAGATGACTTAATTAGTTTAGCAGCAGTCTACAAAATCTTGAAGTGGAGCTACAAAACAGATCGCACAACGAGCTGACCAAAGAGATCGCCTTGTTGCCACCAACTCATTCGTAGTTCGAGCAGCACGTCGTGCACATGCCTACGTAGTACCTACCATAAGTCTTAAATAGTATTCATCGAGATGGAACTAAACATAAATGCTAGTGGACCCGTAGAGATGTTCACACATTATTTTTCCACATTTACCAACGTCGAGGGCAACGGCAACAGTGGCAGCGACAGCAATGCCGCCGGTGGAGATGCCGAGGACTCCGCCATCAGTGATTCTAGCAACAAGCCAACAGCGCCCAGGCAGAAGATCAATGCTAGAGAGCGCTACCGTACCTTTAAGTAAGTAAGGAATGCTCTTACAGTACGCACAGCTTCGGTCAAAATACCATGCCATAGTGCCGACCAGGGATTTCGGTTATGTTCGCATTTACGTTTTCGGTTATCGGTTACGCAAAATCTTTGAATAAAGGTTTCGCAACGGTGAACCGGTTTTTATGTTGCGGGTTTGAAATACCAGTATGGTTTCGGTTTACAAAAAAATATTGTTTTTGCAAAAATATAAATAAATTAATAATAAAATAATAATAATTAAAAAGGCATTACTTTCTTTATGTTTCATTCACACGTTTATTTCACAATTTTAATATTAATTTAAGAAATTTATTTTATTTGCGCTTATTCATGAATGTCACAAATAAAAATTCAAAATTGATCATAAGAAAAGTAATATAAAAAATCAAATTTTAAAATAAAAAATACTTTTTTTTTTAATGTATGAAAAACCGAAATTTTAACCCTTATAAATAAAACGGTAAATACGGTTTTTTCGGTTTACAGAGTTTCGGTTTAAAGGTTTTGATGAAATTAAAATTTTTTTTCGATTACAGTTTCAGTTACGGCCTTAAATTTCAATCGGTTTTTACCGGTTAAAGGTTACGGTTTCGTTTAGGGTTTTTATCCCTGGTGCCAACTGACCTAAAATCTAAGCTTTGATATTTCGTATGTACATTAGAACTGTTGTTTTCTGACATTGTCAGATCATAGTGCTGGAAAGTTTCTATGGAGATTTGCCGTTGGGACCTAAAAGCTTGTTTAATTTTTAAGTTTCTCCGCAATTTCGTGATTCACACAAAATTCGCTTCGGTCTAAAAATTAGTAGTGAATGCAATTAACTTCGTCAAATAAAGAATTTCAAGCAAGAAACACACTTGGTTTTGTATTTAATTATATAATTAGCTAATTTACAATATATCTTATATTATTTCATTTGATTTATTTAGCGTTAATTCCGCTTACGAAGCGCTGCGAAGTTTGATTCCCACGGAGCCAGTGAATCGAAAATTGTCTAAAATCGAAATCATACGCTTAGCCAGCAGCTACATTACACACTTGCGCAGCACGTTAAACACCGGTAAGTGTATTTACTATTTGTGTATTTATTATTTTTGATCAACCCAATCCTCACAGGCACAGATCGACAGCCCTGTTTAGTGCACAAATGGAAAAACGAGAACGCAGAAGAGTTCAACGGCGTATCGGAGCGATTAAGCATTTGCACATTCTGCTTGAGAACAAAGTTTCCACATTCGACGCTTAGTGGATAGTAGTTTTTTTTTCGATACCATGTTAATATGTACGTTCGCTTTTACGTGAAAAACGATTTGGCGAAACTTAGCTTTTAATCGTTAGATTTTAATATAATTTTTGTATACAATTCCCATACACAACAGCCTTATACCAGCGAAAAATTTGCGATAAAAAAACAATAATAACACAATTAAAGCAAGGTACGGAGTGAAACAGAATCCGTTCTGATAAGTTTCAACTCGTAATAAAAAAAAAATTCGAAAAAACGTTGAGTTTCAGCTAAGGGAATGGCGTTGTCCTATACTCTTTGGCGAAAATCTGATAGTTGCCAAAGGCATCCAACTGTTCGAATTCGACAGCCATTTGAGCAGAGAAATAGTCGGCCCAAAACGATAGAATAATGAAGAAGACTCGTATGAATTTGGTCAAGAACGACAACAAGATTGCTAAGTTTTAACTGAACATCAAATATATTTTTTTTTTCATTTGTAAAAACAGAGAACTCACTTTTCGCTCGTAAAAAAAACTTCAAGACTTCCATAACTCAAAAAACACCAGATTTGAGTGAACGATGTAGAAATATTCCTTATGTCCTACAATAATATGTATAGTGTAAAATATCATCTATGTAAACGGTAGTCTAGTGAGTTTATTGCGAAAGAAATCTTTGATTTTTGTAATTTTTATAAGTTACAGTCAATGTCCTATATTTGGAGAGAAAAATTTGTTGTCAAACTACTTAGTAGCGAATGTTCATACAATCGCATAGAAAATATCCCTAGCCAATTGAAATAGATGAAATAGTTCAATTTCTTAATAGGCTATTAATAATTGCAAAACAAAAGATGCAGCCACAAGACATTTCAATTAATTTAACTAATTTTCAAAAATCAAAGCAGTCGACGGAAAATATTTTAATACATCCCCATTTTTCTGCTCGGTCTTCTTGGGCAGCACTGCTGTAAATATTCTTTCACCAATAAGCATTTTATATTTAACGATCATTTTGATCAACAGCGAAATTATTTTTTTTTATGATACCTACATTAGTTATAACGTTGTAATAAATCACAAAGATCTTAACATAGGTGAAGTGTAATTTTTTTTATCCGTTGATAGTTTGAGCCTGTAAAAAATATGAAAACTTTTGTCCAATTTGAATAAAGTTACGTCTATAAATATTGATGTTTATTTGCAATAAATATAATGGATTTTCAACTACACAATATTGATCGATTGATTTAAATAATGGAAACTTCCGAGAAGCAAGCAAATAAACAATGTAACAAACAATAAGATGAAACATAATTTACTCAGTAAAATTTATGTATAAGCTGTATTCATATGTATGTATATTAGGGTGGGTCAATTTTTTTCGACCCAATGCGGGTATCAAAATCGTAATCTACGGTGAATTCTAAGAAGATTTGCCCAAGAAACCATAGGTCTAAAATCATTTTCGAGCTTCCGATTTTTAGCGAGAAACATTTTGTATCTTTTTGTCACTTTAAATACGCATAGATACCTAAGCGAGTGCATAAAAAATAATTTGTTTCACTTAACATTTTTTAAAGAAAATTATAAATTTTTAAAAATGTAACAATAAAATAAAAAAATTAAATTTTATTTTTAAAATTATTTTTTAAATTTAAAAAAAAAAATTTTAAATATAAAATTACAAAAATTCACATTAATTTGCATTTGACCGTTAATTTACGCCCTTTCTAGTGCCACGCCCACTCCAATTTTTTTCCAAAAATTCTTTGAAGTATTGAAAATATATAGTTCAAGTTTCAACTCGATATCTCTCCTAGCTCAAAAGTTACAGATTTTTGCCACAAACATTGGAAAAACAAACCGAAAATGGGTACAAAATACATACAAATTTGGTACCATTTTATATGTATTTTGTACGTATTTTGTACCCATTTTCGGTTTGTTTTTCCAATGTTTGTGGCAAAAATCTGTAACTTTTGAGCTAGGAGAGATATCGAGTTGAAACTTGAACTATATATTTTCAATACTTCAAAGAATTTTTGGAAAAAAAATTGGAGTGGGCGTGGCACTAGAAAGGGCGTAAATTAACGGTCAAATGCAAATTAATGTGAATTTTTGTAATTTTATATTTAAAATTTTTTTTTTTAAATTTAAAAAATAATTTTAAAAATAAAATTTAATTTTTTTATTTTATTGTTACATTTTTAAAAATTTATAATTTTCTTTAAAAAATGTTAAGTGAAACAAATTATTTTTTATGCACTCGCTTAGGTATCTATGCGTATTTAAAGTGACAAAAAGATACAAAAAGTTTCTCGCTAAAAATCGGAAGCTCGAAAATGATTTTAGACCTATGGTTTCTTGGGCAAATCTTCTTAGAATTCGTCGTAGATTACGATTTTGACAACCGCTTGGTACATTTTTTTTGGTCCATACAAATTGACCCACTCTAATGTATATATATATAACAATTACAATTACAAAAGTACACGAAACGACATTACATGTGGACAGGGACTGTGACGGGGACGGGAACGGGGGACAGCAGCAATGATAATAATAACTCATAGGTGGAGACTATCTTTTGCTATATAAAGATAAAGTTTGTATAATTTATGTTTTAAATACATTTAGATGTAGAGAAGTATGTATGTATGTATATAGTGTGTGGTATATGGTATATGCATATCATAAATGTTTTTACTTAAAGAACTAGAAAACATCATTATCAGCAGCATTTATCATAATCCTTATCTGAATCATCATCATCTTCATCAGCATCATAATCATCATTATGTTTATTATACATACAAATAGCTTTAATTATATTTAACTTTATACTTTGCGCTCGAACGTGGATCGATATTGGGATCAGATTTCCACATTTCCTCGATCTGCAGCTTTACCCTGGCACATATGTATATCCATCCAGGTTGATAAAGTTAATAAAGCATTTTATAAATTCATAACTTAGTAATTTCTTAGGACACTTTTGCGAAACACAAAATCTTTAAGCTTATTTTTTCATATCCATTGTATTTATATATATTAATTTATGTTTAATTTAATTTACTTTGCTTGTGTTTAAGTGCTTAATATTTGCGTTTCAGCAATTTTAGTCCAGAATGTCTACGAAGGCAACGTGCGCCGATTTTCAAGTTTTGTTATTTTAAGATTCTAGTTTCAATTTTAGTTTAAGTATCAGTTATCAGTTACAGTTGCTGTTTCATTTCATCAGTTGTTAGCTTTAGAATTCTATTATATTTATATATATGGTCATATCATATATTATTACAGTATCTAATTGTAATAAGGACGACGGCATTTTAGGAATTGTTTATGCACAAAGCAATTAGTTATTAGTTATGCTTTTATGTTCGCTTTTAAGCCTGTATTTATATATATAGAAATATATATATATTTTTTTTTATATGCATGCGTGTGTGTAAATGTTGTGTGTAGATTATTAATCGATGCTTCTATCATTGTGTTATAGAATCATTTGATTTGATGAGTTATTGACTTGGCTCAACTTGGTCTGGTTGGCTTCCCGGATACTTCTCTGTGCATTCTGTGCTTTTGTTTGGTTGTTTGATTGGTTGGTTGGTTGGTTAATTAGTTGATTGATTAACTTATTGATTGTTTATTGCTGCTTGCTGTTTAGTATCTGCTATTGTTAAACTGTGAATTCACCGCCGAGCTGACGGCAGAGGAGGCCGCCTCCTGGACATGCTGATTGCGCAGAAACTCTGTGGTGAACTCAGCCTTAGCCTTATCCATGCTGGCACCGGTGCTGCGGTAAATCGCATGGATCTTCATAATCATCAGCACATTAGCGCCAGCGGTGATGGCGAAACAAAACGCAATGATCAGCAACAACAGGCCAATAATGATGCCCGCAGCCGAGCTCTCGAACACTGAGATGGCCGTGATAAAGCCACAGTAGCCATTGTTTTTAATGCCAATGGCCTGGACGACCGTGTAGATCGTTTGAAAGAAGAACACGAAAAAGAACACCATAAAGTTGAAGCTCGAATCATTGCGGAATGCCTTATAAGCTGGCCGAAACCTATGCACATCAACAAGAAAGAGACGGAGATTAGTGCGATTGCCAACAAGATGGAAAGAGATATAGAGATAGAAAGAGAACACACGATAGAGTGTTTATTAACTGAACGTTATCAACTTACCAGCAAACGTACGACGCGGGCGTGAAGAGCACAGCGTAGATGATGGCCACCATCAGATTGAGAATGGTGCCCCCGTGGAAGAGCAAAATGAGAGCTCCGATGATATTGGCGCACAGCGTCATAGTGTAAACTGTTAAAAAGGGAAGACAGTTGCAGATTATAAGTCAATGTTGTAGCTTAAGTCTATATACGAGTAAACTGAGAGTCAACTAGACGTTTCGAGGTCCGGGACAAAAAATATAAGGGGCCCTATTTTCTGAAATTTTTAATTTTTTCATACGCCGGAGGCCCTCGATCCGGTGGCCCGGTAAAGATTTCCCTTTTTTTCCTTCCCTAGCAAATAAATCTGTTTGCAAAGACAACATACTAATTGTTGGTAACATTACTTGCTCGGATAAATACTTTAGTCTTATCTTTACGATGCAGTACTCTCTCGGCTCTGACCATGACCCAATTGCTTAAGCTTAAAACATTTAAATACACTAACTATTGTAATTGGTTCTTAAGCTGTAATCGTTTAAATATCATATACATATAGGGGTCCGAGTGTACAAAAGCTTTATGATTATGACCGCTATGACTAATGCAACTTGGTGGTCTTATCAGGTCTGGCTTCTCAATATAACAATAACACGGCGATAATGAATAGCAACAAATTGTGCCCAAATGCTTACACATCCAAATGTAGTACAAATGCTTGACCAGCTTTTGGAACTCGGGCGGTATTTCAACCTCAAAGTCTTGATAGAAGCACGGCTTCAAACAGAAGTTATCCGGCAACGGTGGCCAATTGTTCAACTGTGGCACATTGCCGCCCTGCAACTGTTGCTCACGACGATCCAGCTCGGCAGCCTTGCGGTCCAGTTCCTCCTGGCGACGCTGTAAAACCCAAAAACAAAACAAATGTTTAAGACCTCAAAGTTCAGTCATGTTCTCATAGCTTGTGAATATGAGTGGGTGTCATTCAATAGACCCTCAGACACATACACCACCCACATACATATACAAGAGACAGGCGGAAGACAGAGCACGCCTTTGTGGCAGCCGCAGCAATGCAGTAAAACCGCATACAAATATGTGTAATGCGAGTCGCCGAGTCAGCCGGTTGTTAACTGGAGCACTCGCACTCGCAGCCCTGGTCTGAATTGTACATATGAGTGATTTGATTTACCTGCAGCTCCTCCGAGGTGATCTGTATACTGGTACTCGGCGCCGATGCGCCCAATGAGCTCGGCTGTGGGGGCGGAACGTTCTGTGATAGCGGCTGCACAACGGCCGCTGTATTGGTTGAGTTGATTTGCAGTTGCGGCTTTGCCTGCTCCTCAAAGGGGTTGTAGTCCTCCAGAGAGACATTGGTGGACATACGTGTGGCCTGCTGTATGGCGGGATCCTAATTGGCAGAGCAAGGAAAGTTCACACATTAGCTAAAGCTTGGATAGCGTAGGCGGCACACACACCACACACTATACACACACACCCACACACACCACACACACATATGTATGTATGTATAAAGTGGTGTCGTCGTTGCACCTACAATCACGCACACATACACACGCATGCACAAATATTGGCTTACTTGTGTGCGTGCCTGTGTATATGTGTCGGGTTTTCATCAGCAGTATTTTGTTGTCAGGCTTACCGCAAATGGATTGTCCAGATTGGGCTCGCCAAATGGTTGATCGTCGAAACCGTTGCCTGACATTTTGTGGTCGTTGCTGTTATTGTTCTTGTTGGTATTTGTGCCAAGTTGAGCTCACACGATTTTTTCACTTTTTCGCCTAAATATTCTCTGCTGGTTTTTGCTTCTTTCTTTTTTTTTGCTTTTGAGTGACGATTTTTCGGAAATTGATGTGACCAGTTGCGCGATTGTGTGTGACCAGTTGTGGTGGTATTCTGTGTGACCGCATGCGACAATTGGTTAAATACGAAAACAGTATTAAATACAGCTGTGTCGTTTCGTTCTGGAAAAGTTCAAATGAACGGGTCATTAAGATGAACGAATGAACTTATTCAATCAATCATGAACTAAATCGATCATTTCGCAGCAGGTCAGTAATTTCTTAAAAATAATTTAATTTCTTAAAGAAATACAATGGGTTATACTTACCCAAAAAATTAACAGATAATCCTGAATCTAATTGGCATTTATCGTCTATTTTAATTAAAAACTTAATCACATTTCATATATCACTTAAGAGAAACAGTTGGCCTATTCACATCGTTTATCATTCATAAGCAACTGACTAAAGGATCAGAATGACTTTAATCATCTTTCATCGTTCATGACCAACTGAATAGAATCCATAACGTTTATAGCTCATGACCAGCGTTGCCAAAATTAGTCCGTTAAAAAATAGCCAGATTTGAATAGTCAAATTTTAAAGAAATAATAAAAATTATGGTACTTCTTTTTTTAGCAAACTTTTATTTTATTTCTGAATTAGAATGGAAAAAAGGTAGAACTAAAATAACAGAATGCTAATAAACAGTACCATATTTTTATATTTATATTTATTTGCTAGTTGCAACCCACTAAATCTGTCGGGAAAATAGCTAAATTGGCAAGCCTGCTCATGACCAACTGAATAAAAACCATCTCGTTCATTGTTCATGACCAAATGAATAACTGAACTAAATGACTGATTTAAATCACGACTGAAAAATGAACAATTGAACTACTTATTCAGCAAATTAAACTAAAAAGCCCAACTCTAGTATTAAAGCAATAGCTGACTATCGCACATCGATAGTTAGCAATATCGATATGGCTTTGCGAAACCCAATTTTCGCCATGTGATATCGATAAGTAAAATTCAAATGCGTTTTTTATTTTTTATAACGTAAGAAACTTTTATTTATTAAAGTACAGCTTAACACATGCACACGCACTTAATGTACTTGGAAGACAAATTGACGCTTGCTGCGCATTTGTAAAGACGTAATCATTACATTCATAAACATATACAAAAAATTATGCTTAGATACATTATTATTATTATTACATACATATTACAAGCTACATGTACGTTACATGCTACAATAAATTAAATCTTTATTGTTCTCTCTTAAATATTCGGCAGCTGCTCATGCTGTGTGCGTAAGTACATTTCATTTGCATTTGAAATTGGCGCACCAAATACTTTGACGCATTTTGACTCAAGACCCACGATTACTATACAAATATACATACATACATTTCAATATATGTATGTATGTGTATATATGTATAGTGCATATGTAAGATGTATAGCGCAATATCGACTACCAACTAAATTGTTTGTAAAATAAAAAAAAAATATATTTATAGATGTAATTATTAATTGTTGTTTGTGTTTAGCTTTAGATTGCGGCAAACGACAAATATATGTACATATGTACTATATATTTCTTTCCCGTTTCATCTTTGCTAATTCTTTGCCATTAACAGTTAAGGTTGACAGTACAGTTGAAAATGGGAGACATTCGAATTTCGACCTTACCCGTTACGTCAATAGCTTTTGTCATTTCTCTTTATTATTATTAAGATTGGTTTTGTTTTTTGTGATTTCTAAACGATATTGCTTTCAAAGGTTTTGTCCACTCTTCACTTTATTCGCTTCTTTCGATTTGCATTTCGTTGTCGTCGTCGCTCTACTGACTGTCTAATAATTATACGGCCCATATTGGGAGCCATGATAGTAGGGACCCGGATAGATCTGCGGTTGTGCGTAGTTGGCGTAGGGTGGATACGGGGGCTGCTTTTGCGAATACACTGTAAAAATAAAGAGAGGAATTCGAGAAATGCAGTTAGTATTTTGTTGACTCGAACTCCAGATCTGGGGACTCACCGGGCATCAAATACTGCAGATTCAGTTGCTCCTCCTTCTCGCGCTCGTTGCGCAGACAGACGGCAGCGCCGGACAACAAGATGGCAGCCAGGAGACAGGTGCCAATGCCTGTCCAGGCCACAATGTAGGACCAATCGTAGACGATCTTTGTGTTGTCACGCAGCACCTGTAAAAAGAACGGGCGATTAAAATGGGAACTCAGGACAGATCTAGACAGGATGAGCTAACGCACCGTATTCCACTGCTGGAAGTAATCCTCGCCAACGACCTTCTCCTTCTCAAAGAACTCGACCGTATGCCAGAGACCCATGGCGCCAGCGGCCAGCAGACAAGTGACCAGAAGCAGAATCGATGTGGCTGTTATGGCGCCTGATGAACGCTTCCAGCAGCCGGAGAGTCCCGTCCAGAATGCACAGAAGATGGTCACAAAGCTAATGATGAACAGCGCAATGCAGGATCGTGCCAAGTGCAATCTCGATGTTGCATCTTCGTTGGAAATCTTATCATCCTCCACTTGTGGAAAATAGTCAATGTTCGAGCAGTGCGTCTCAATCGGCGACAAATACGTGGGAACTATTTTCAATAATGAACGATTAATTAGGTTAATTTTATAATATGTTAGTATAATAATATATGTATAAAAACTAATTAATACTGGAGGTCGCAAGCAATGCTTAAATCTTTAATACTGTCCATCAAATATGCAACTTTTAAATCTGATTCCTGTTTTCTCCTGTCATTGCCCAATATTTTTCAGCTATTGTTTCCCGCACAAGTTTTTCGCTGAGCAGTTGTCAAAAGTGATATTAAAAGTTGTTACTGCTTAGGCATTTTTCTGTATTTGACCAACACAAATCCCAGAAAAGCACAAAAGCAGAAAATGAGTGATTGGTGAAGTGAAAGCCAAGCCAATTTAAAATTATTCTGATTTTGAGGTGAGCAGGCCGCATTGAATCATTTCCTTGAAATAATCGTATGTGATTTTCAAATAGAGATTAATATGCCAAAGTGCTTAACAACTTATAACGAACTATCCTGTGCAAGATTATTACTAATTTCGATATACACTAGCCAGAAAAACTATGCGTACACCCTTATTTTTGCTTTAACAGCTATGTTAGTGAAGTTATCACAGTAAAAAAAATATATTTGGAAAGGTCGTTCAAATTCCGTTTAAATATTCTTAACCCATTAAGTACCCATTGAATATTTTGAGTTCAAAAAAAGGTAAATTTTTCAACTTTTTTCCTCGATTTTTTCCAAAAAATGTTGGGATGCAAAAAATTCTTGAAACAATTCTAGGAATGATTGCGAAAAAAAATTTTCAAAAATATTTTTGTTAGTATTTTTTAAACTTGTTTGAAAATCCTAAAAATGACCATTTTAACCCATTTTTCCTCATTTTCATGCAAAAAGTGCCTTTTTTGCAGTTTTCAAACAAACAAACAAGCCACTGTATGTACATATGTAAGTGTTGACTGATATTTGCGAACTCAGATTTAGACTCGTAACGTTAGCTTACCTGATGATGCCGGCGGACGCTCTTTGGGATAGCATATCCTGAACAATCCACGGGTTCTCGTATAGTAATAGTATTTATTATTCAAATTGTGCAGAAGTGAATCTGCATCCGAGTGTTTGGCGGCAAAGGCCTAAAAGAGAACAAGGAAAAAAGCAAAACTTGTTAAAACTCTGCAAAGATTAAACACTATAGAGAGAGAGATAGAGAGAGAGAAGCAATAAAATGCGTATCATTGCCACCTGCTTTACGAGTATTTATCATTGAACCTCACAGATCAGATCCCCGGAGAACCAGTTCCGCATGTGGGCGTCTTAACAAAAGATGTTGCTTTTGATTTCAACTAGCTAAAAACACAATTCATGTAGACTGTGTAGTTGTGATTGTTGTTATTATTATTATCATAATTATCATTATGGTTGACTGTCTGTCGATCATCATCCGGTCATCTGTCGTCTTAATGATACACGGATGTACCTAAGTATAGATCTGATCTTCATCGTAGGTGTACGATCTGTATCTGTGTGTGTCTATATGTCTATGTATTCTATATGTATGTATCAGATCATGTGGCAAATAAACACGTTTCGTCGTTCGCATACGTCATTAAATGCAAATTTCATTGCGAGTTGAGCAATTTCAATTCTTACAATTGAAGGTTTTCCATTGTGAATTAACTAAGTAAGTTGGAAACTCACTTAATCATTTTGGAGGTTAAAACGGTTCATTTAATGTTTCACCACTTGTAATATGGATTCTTAGCCTGTTTAACTACATAAATCGAAATCGAAACAAAGTTCTGCATACGAGCTACAAGTGTTTCCCTTAATCTTAGACAATTTTATAACTTAAGACCAGCTTTGATTGATACACAGTTATTTTGGTAGCGATTTAAGATCACATTTGTTTTTTAGTCTCAGACATTAAGTTATATTTTCCAGTCAATGCGCCAAACCTTCATGGTTGATCACAAATGATGCTCAGCTCATAAGATGAGATATGCTTGAAATCTGAGAGCTACTCGTAATTAAATAATCGCTTCGAAACTGTCTAAGAAATTTTTACAGTTTTAGAATTTGAGAGTTTTTCTAATCCAAATGTTTTTCATTAAATGCGAAATTCAAGAAACCATTCCTAATGAATAAGCTACTCAGCAAACCACTCCCAATTTCATTTGAAGAAAAGAGAGTTCTTGTGAGGATTTACACAGTACAGAATATGATGAGAGTTTCCATAGTTTCGGTCCTAATCCTAAAGAATGACTTAACAATACAAATCTGAAAGCTTCTTTTCTTACACCAAATTTAAAAAAAAAAACCTTCCCAACCAGAGTGTCAAACGGAAACGAATATCGGTATCACTTACGATATCGGTTATCGGCTACACAAAATCGTAGGATATCCGTTTCGCAACGGTTACCGGTAATTTTCTTGCTTCTGTTGCGAAATACCGGTTTATAATTGGTTCACAACAAAAAATTGTTTTTTTTAGAATAAAAGGAAATTATATATGAGCTAATCCCAGAAACAGTCTTACATATTGTGAAATTTTTTTCCAGAAATTATAAAAGTTATGTATTTCAGCAATATACACTAGAAGAAATTTATTAGGATGGGCATATCGATTTTACACTGGAATAAATTCACTTATATATTTTTATATTTTTGTCCATTTTCCTAAAAATTGACTTCCAAAGTGGACCGTTTGTATTTCAACGATTACACTAGATTGTAACAAACTTTAATTTAAAACCAGTTTTTCAAGCTGCTTTCGATATATAATTTCAAAAAAAGACAGACAGAAACAACATAAATATGTAATGGAAAGAATTTTGAGTGCGACACTTAGGTTCTAGTCGTTTGCTAAAAAACCATAAAACCATGATTTTAAATAAGTTATTTCTGCATTCTATTGTCAGCTGTCTTTTAGATATTGGATTTGTGTGCTTTATTATGCATAAATCGCTAAAAAATTACAAATGTTATGGAATATTTAAAAGTAACTTCCACTTTGTGTAGCGTGCGCTACTGTAACGAAATTATATTTTATGTCATTCGAACTTACAAAAAGTGACTGTTCATCTATCGAAAGCCCAAAAAAGTTTTACGCGATTAGCCCATATACCATGTTTATATGCCAAAAATATTTGATTTCAAAAAGATTTTTCTTTTCGATGGAATGTATATTCAAATTAAGTTTTAAAATACAAAATAAGTTTTAAAAACAGTTTTTTATTTATTGATTAACAACAAAATTTAATTTAACAATTGATTGAGCCGAAACTAATCGATATGCATGAATCGGTTACAAATTAATCATTTACGGTTATCAATTTCAATCGGTTAATACCGGTAAGCGGCTATGTTTTTGACTTTAATCTCTGTTCCCAACACGTATGAATCTCCATTTACAAATCAGGCAATTTTTCTAGTCTTTTTGCAAATCTTAGAGAATGATATTGCCAAAAAAAAAACCATTGTTCAAACTCGAAGAAGAGACAGAAAGAGAACTTGTGAGTTTCCACAGTAATCTGTAATTCTCAGGCTTTCGCTGCTTTGATCGACCTTCGAGCTTTCCTCGGACTATATTCGACTTGCCCAGTTGTGCGTAACCCCACAATTAACTGCTGGCCAGCTACCATAAGTATAGGTATAAGTATATGGCTATGCCCAATTGATGCTCTCGTTTCCCAGGAGCTAAGCGCTCTGCTCTGCTCTGCTCTGCTCTGCCTCGGCCTCGGCCTGGTACACACGACTGATTTTCGGATTTGCGAGGTGCTTTCTAGCTGAATGGTTTTCTAATACCAACAATTTGTTGCAACTGCAACTTGCCGAGTATACTAATATCATAAATTTAACGATTTAGAAACAACTTTGACAAGGGAGCCCTTAATTGACAAGACTTTCATAAGAAAGTTACAAAATTAATCCGCTGTGGAGTGTGGAGAGTGGCGAGTGACGAGTGGGAAGGCAATGCGCTAATAAAAGACCAGCCCAGACCAGACCAGACCAGCAAGCCAATGTTAACCAAACGGGTCCAAAGGGACCACAGCCAAACAACGAACCAAGCGAAGCGAGTCAAACATTTCATAAGAGATCTGGGCGGGCAACACCTTCCAGTTCCCAGTTCGGGTATCTTGCTTTTTTTTATTATTTCTTTGCATTTCTTTTCTTTGCTTTGCTTTGCTTTTGTTTTTCTTTTCATTTCCATTTCCATTTTTTTTTATTTATTTATTTCTCTTTTTTTTTGGTAACAGCCCTATGCAATCATTTCGACGTGTTGCGTAAGCGAAAAGCATTTTTCACAAGCATCCAATTTACATAAGTCCAGCTCTCCAGTTCCGATGCAAGTTTTCAATATGAGACTTCGACTTTACCTTCCCCCGGATCTCCTCCTCCTTCCCACTGTCAATATAAAAAATTTGTTAACTTTTCTTTGGCGCTGTTGTTGTTTTTGGTTTTTTATGTCTCATTGTTATTTAAGTACCGGACATTAAGTAAAACACGTTTCGCGTTTTTGGTGGCAGACAAGTCTCTTTTCTCTTTTCTTTGGAGCGAGAGGGCTGCAGAGAGAGAGAGAGAGAGAGAGAGTGGGAAAGGGAGGGGTTGTGAGTAGCTGAAAGTTGCCACTAGAGTAGCTGATTAACATTTTCCCAAAACACACACACGAAATGTAGAATTTCATGGGGCAAACGTGTGAAACGTGATTTCAATTCAAAATGCTGGATATTTGTGACTCAGTAACAAATGAATTCCTCATGCGGGCTAATGCTTACAAATACGTGTTCTTATATCGACAGCTCAAGATTAGCATCAGATATCATCTCATAATCTTACTTAAAACTCAATCGCAATTAAAACTAACAGATCCCACCAGCTGATTTCATAAATCTTAATCTCACTCAAATCAAAAATTGTCTAACCGATCGATCGATGATGTATAGTTTTCAGTTCTTCTTGCAATTCACGTAAGTATAACCTTAGTCTTAAGAGAAGAAAGATTAGCTTAATAATAACAGATGTAACATATCTGATATATATTTAAAGAAGAGAGATCGTTGGTAGCATAGTATACAACAGCGGTGGGCACGCAGTGGCTCCGGGAGCAGCGGCTGCTCCCAGCTTAGGTAGACTCTAATAGGGTTGTCGTTGTTGTTGATGTTGATGTAGTCTACAATATTCGACCGGCTATCTAAAATGGTATCAACTCAAGAGTCAAGATCTGCTAGTATTCCCTCTCTAAGAAGAACTAAAAGTGGTCTTAGCAAATATACAAGAGTTTCCAAGTGTATCAGTTAACATAGAGCACGATTAGGAAGCAAAGGCTCATAACATATCATCTATTCTCGACTAGTTTCAGACGCTCACTACAGGGTCTACAGTTACCAGTTTCCAGATGCTAGACAACACATGGCTTTAACTGAATGTCTATCGCTCTGGCTGATATTAATAAGGCACAAGTATTTTTATGACACAGCCAAACGAGTTTGTTGAGAAGCAGATACAGATACATAGACTTGGAGAGACTTGGAGCGATAGCCCCTCACCACACTGCACGCCACCGAGCGGATGTTGGTGATTAGCCAATCGACGGCGACAAAAGCCAAGTCTGCTCTGACCAAGTGGTAAACTGGATCAGTTCTACGCGTGGTGCAGGATGCCAACCACACTCAACTTGTAGTGCTCCAAGGCCGCGATCCGGTAAAACACACGGTAAGACACCAACAACCTCAACTACGAGTACAATGCAAAAAAAAAAACTCAAAAAATATGTACTTCAAAAATAAGACAACAAAAAAGAGAAGAAATAACACAAATGCAGGCGACACATTTTTTGGGTGCGGCAAATTAGAAAACTCAACAACAACAGCAAAAATAACACTCCCAATATTGTCGCTGGTTTCGTCTCTGAATAATTTATTTCGATTGGAATGCATGGCAATTATTTTTGGTGCACATATTTTAGCTTGTTATTGTATTTCTTGTTTCTTATTATTGTTTTCTTGACTCGACTTGACTTTGTTTTATAACTTTGCCATTCGAGTTTCTAGTTTTATTGCAAAGGTCGTGGGAGCGCGACTTTGGCACTAGATCTTCATTTCAAAATCTCAATCTTGTCAATCTCTTCAGTCTCACACATTGTGCGTACTGAAGTTCAACGTCCAAATTCCAAAACCAAATCGAAGCAATAAAAACTATAATTATGAACAGCTGAGAGCCCCAATACGGAAGCCGCCCCAAAAATTGCTCAATTTTGAGACAAATCAAACAGTTACCTACAAAAAATCAAATTAAATTCGAGTCAAAAATGATTCAACTTCAATCATTTGTGTATTCAAGCCAAAAAAGAAAAGATACAAAATGCTTATCGAGGCATGTGTGTGCTTTTTTTTTTCAATTTGATTTTATTTTTCTGTAGGAAGCGAAAGCGTTTGAAATCGCACACTCAAAATAATTACGATTGAAGTGAGCTCAAAAGATGTGTGAGAAAGATTGGAATCTGCGGAATCTTGAGAACCTCGCATGCTAATGATAATGACCATAGCGAAAGCACTGTTTGCTTTAAGAACGTGCAAAATAAACTAAAAACACAATTCACTTTAGCTAGCATTTAAAATACCTAATGGAAATAAGTCTTTATTTCGAATAAAAAAGGGGAAATAATAATCAAAATTACAGCTAAGAAAGTTGTACTTAACTGTAACGTAACCAAACAGCAATAGGAATTACCAACATTCTTGACATATTTCGTCTCCCCTTGAGTCTTGGCACCACGCCCAGGGATTTGAAGCAATTGGCCAAGCAACCACCAGGCTGTGATTAGGCCAGTTGTCAGTCGTTGAAACCCAACGCCAAATGCAATTCACTTTATGCAAATGTGTTTGGTTCTCGCTTGGCTTTCATAACGTCGCGACGTTAAAAACTCTTACGGCTGTACACAACTTATTATAGTGCTGATATATCATTTTGGAATTTCACATGATGTCAGCAAATAAAATACAATTTAACCAGTTAATGATGCTCGTCTGCTGACGCTTCAATAATAAATACTAAACGATTTATTACTAATCGTTTTGTTAAGAGTCACTTTGCTAGAAGATGCCCTGTTCTTTGCCTCAATGAGGTAGATCCATTCGAAATTGCGAATTAAATAATTTCTTTATTGAGTGATCGTTATATTTAAAAATCAATTAGTCAAGTCTGAAGTTTTAAGATCGCAGTTCTTACAATTCGTAATGTTAAATTTTGAATAAATTTGATCTGCCCGACATTAAAAATTACGTGATTCTAGCTCTTACCATCTCTTCGATTCTATTGATGTGGGTTTTCAAGAATATTTAAACATTTAGTGATCTATGTATATTTTGACCAGCCTTCTTCAAGCTATGTAACATACTTTATACAAGCTAAATATACCCTCGACCAGGGTGTAAGAAAAACAATTTCACCATGTATGATTTTACAATTTATAATTGATTTATAGTATGGGCACAAGGTACACAGAAAAAGAGAAACATAAATGAAATCTCAGCTACAAGGCGACAGCTGCTGTTTGTGCTGGTCACACATGGCGTATGAGCAATTTGGCAAAAGCTTAATTAATTTCCAGAGTCTCAAATTAACATGTGTTTCATCTTTCATCTTGACAAATCAAATCGCTTACTAAGCGTAAAAATCCGGCACGAAATTCATTCATTGACAAAGCAAAGAAAGACGAGAGAAAAAAAACATTGCGCCAATCCAAAAACTACAAAAAACTAAGCAACAAAAAAACCTCATGTGGAAAATGGAAAAAACAACAAGTCAGTAAGTATAACAGCAGCTTTTCATTTCTTTTCATTTCATTTAATTTCTTTTTGGTTTTTCTCCTCAAGACAACAACAAAAAGTTGACGCTCGTCGCATTGCCCGTAAAACAACGCCAGGCAGCTCCAAAACGCGGCAATTCCCATCCCCTTCCACATCCCCGTCCCCAACGAATGAAATGCAGCAAAACGAAACGAAATGAAAGAAATGAAAAGAAAAAAGAAAACAAGATATAAAGACAAGAAGAAAACAAAGCAATAAGTGCAATGGATAGAAGGGTTTTCTCTTTTAACGAGCCAACGAACGAACGAACCAACAAACGAGCGAACGAACGAGCGAACGAACCAAGCAAAAAGTTGGCCAAAAGCGCAGTTTCATCAATCGGATTTGTGTCCGATCCGAATCGGATCGGGTCGGATCGTGGATTGGATCGTGGATTCAACAGCGACTTGCCTTTGACAAAATAAGAGAAAAAACAACAACAACAACAATTATCAACTTCGACTTAGGGCTGCGATCCATAGATCGGGAGAAGTCGCAAGAGGCGACGACGCAACGGGAACGAGTATCGCATACCAATTTTGAGCAACTTGAAAACGTGAAACGAGTGAAAATTCAAAACCTGTTTGCCAGATACTTATACGTATAGTACATATGTATGTACATAGGCGTGTGTGTAAGCGATCGACCCCCCTCCCCCTACGTCCCTCCTCCCAACAGCCAAATGGTTTTGGCTTTGGCTAAGGCAGCAAAATAAATACGAAATACGAGACAAACACAAAAAAAAAACCACAATTTTTGCTTTGGCGCGCTGACAGGTACTAAAACCAGAAAGAATCTAAAGAAGAAGAAGAAGAAAAATAAGAGGAAGAAGGAGAAGTGGATGAAGCAGAGGCAATAGTAATCAGACAACAACATTGAGCAAGAAGTTGTTGCTGCTGAAGTCGAAGTTCTTGTTTTCTATGAAGCGCTTGAACTTTGGTTGAACGCGCAACAAATTGAGAGAAAAGAGATAGAGCTAGATAGATGGATAGATAGAGAGAGAGAGAGAAACAGAGACTAGTACTCGCAATGGTATTGCTGATTACAGTAATCCACACAGATAAAGTTCCAAGAAAACAAACAAATGAGACAAGCGCATAAAAAGCAACATAGAACAAAAAAAAAAATAAACAATCAAAAATATTCTGCTATTTTGTACTTAAAAATTAATTTAACTTTTCAAATCGGTACCACCTTGAAGTAAAAAGAAGAAATCTTTAAATGCTTCAAGATGGTGCTGGGACTGATTTTAATAAAATCGATTTTAAATCGATTTCAATAGATTTTTTCTTTGGTGGAGCAAAAACCGATTTTGTTTTAAGAAAAATAGATTTTTTTTAAAAAGGAAAATGCTACTTGTGACTGGGAACGTAAAGGCGCGTATGTTTGAGTACACAAAATGTAGTAAAGAATAGCTGTTTTTCCATCTCTCATATGAATTAAATAAAGCTAATTTTAGTCATTTGAATTTGAATTTATTTTAATTTTGAATTTATTTTAATTATTTTCCACTTTTTTTTATTACTGATAAACTGTTAAACAACATAAAAAATTGTGAAAGCAAACCAATTAAAGTAAAAAAAAAACCAAGTTAAAAAATTTTCTTAAAAAATCGATTTTGAAAAGATTTTCTCTTTTTAAAAAATCGAAATGAATCGATTTTAAAAAAAATCTTAAAGTCCCAGCTCTACTTCAAGGCATGAATATCCAATTTTTACATAATATAAAACGTGATACATTCGAACTTCCATAACTCGAATTTTCACTAACACGCAGTAAATCGAAAGGCAATAAACTTAAGTAAAAAACTAATTCCATATGTCAAAGTTCCCGTAATTCGAACATTTTCCTTGGATAATGATGATTCGAGTTAGGGAAGTTCGACTGTATAATGATTAATTATATATTTTTGACTATTTTTTTTTTAAGTGTTTTTCAGTCTTTAAGTAAATAAGAGATGTATCTCATACAGAGCTAATATGATGTAGGCACAAAAACTCTTAAAAGTAAGAACAGATTAAAATCAAAATCTTGCAAAATTAATGCGATTGCGTACTAACTTCTAGAATAATAGGAAATTCATTTGATTTAAGAATCTCTGTTTTTATAACGAGATTGTTGGTACTTGATTAAAGTATTTTAATGCTCATTTTTATAAACTTTTACTCATAACTATAAAGCATAGATTTAAGAAATCGAAAATATTTAATTTGAGTGCGTTCGAACTTCATTTCAGCACGACTTTTTTCTCTGTGTTTTGTATCTCAATTCCACAATCGAATCGTTTTTCATTAAATTCCAACAAACATAAAAATCCCCGTTGTTTTCTCAGGTAGTTCGAAAAACCATTCAGTTACCATAAACGAAATCAACATCAATTCGTGGCGAAACAATTGATTTGAAATGGATATGTTGACCAAGTGTTACAAATGGATTGCCAAGGTAGCCAGCTAAATTTTTGTTCTAATGAGTTTGTAAATACAGTGTGTACCAGAGTTCTTAACTACTCGCCACAGACCAGAAATACAAAAAAAATAAATAAATAACAGAATAAAATAAATTAAAAGAATAAAAGAAAATTGGACAAAGTTGTTTATCATTTTAAGGTGTTTTTGATTTTGAATAAGTGTATATTATTATTAGGAGGCTATTTATAAATATACATTTCATCAATAATGCTATCATACTGGAAATCTTCTTAAATATTTGAAATTTTTGTTGAAACAAGCTAAGAGTTGCATTTATTAGCCAGAGCAAGTCAGAGAAAGATAAAGCATTTGGTGCGTTTTAGTTTTACGGTTTTTTATTAATTTTAAAATTTATAAAACAGGATTGATTCCCTGCTAATATGTTATTTATTCGATAGAATTAAAAAAAGGAAATATTCTATCCGGAAAAAGTCTAAATAGGCAGCACTGGCGTGTACCTGCAAAGTCAGATAAAGAAAGAGTGCAATTATCTAAGTGCATTTGGGAAAGCACAGCTGCCTCTTTCTCTCCCTCTCTTTCTCTTTCTCCATCTGTCTGGCTCTCACACTATTTAATTTGCTTTTGGCCTCAGTCGCAAAGCGAGTTGGCAGCCCCGACTGATGATAGGATTAACCTTTAAGCGAGCCCAAGTAACCCAAACGTCAAACGTGCAAATATGTTCAGCACACGGTGTTGGTGTTGTTAACTTGTTTTGGTATGCGAGGTATGTCCATTGTACACACAGTGGATCTTGGCGCTCTCACTCTTTTCCTCTCTGGTTTCGCTTAAAGCTCTCTTTCTGTCTCTCTAAGCTACTTCCTCACCGTATTGTTGCACCTTCAGGCCGCTGTTGTTGTTGTTGTTGTTGCTTTTGTGTGTATTACATGCAAAATGAGAAATTGCCGCTGCTTCTTCTTCACCCTCAACGTCTTCTTCATTTGCCTCGCCTCCCACCTCCCACCTGCCTCACAGTCGCGTCGCTTGGCTTGGCTAAGCGCTCGCGTAGAAAGTTTTAGCGTTAACGGCTAACCAACCGCCCAACCTTCTCTGCTCTCCTCTCCTCTCCGCCCCTTTGATCGTGCGTTGCCATTGCTGCGCTTGCCTGGGGCTTTTGTTGTTGTTGCTCTGTTGATATTGTTGCTGTTTGCTTTCGACCTTTCTTCTTTTCATATGCCTCACACGCTGTGCCATGCCCTTATTTCTTCGTTGGCTAAGCAACAACACGCGCGTCTGTTACTGTTACTGTTACTGCTGTCTCTGCTGTTGCCAACGCCGACGCCGACGCCAACGCCAACGCAGACCGTTGCAGCGAACAGCTTGCACAGTGGGACACTTAAGACATAATCTAGGCATGTTTGAAATGCTCCGATGCTCGCCAAAATCGAGAAATTTTGTGTACCAACTCGGTTAATTGTACAAAACATTTTGTTCTTTTCCCAAGTTATATGAACTAATCGTGATATTTGAAGGCAGTCAATGATGTCTTGGTGTCGTTTTTAAATGTAACTGTTGAGATTTTATAGTTAAAAATAATAGAATTTAAGAATTCGAAAAAATTTGTTTTCAAAGATCCAATCTCACTTTGATGGACAGAGGCACAGGACATACTTAAAGTCGATAGCAGTTGATCTATAGCAATATTTTTGTTTTTTCTAATGTAAAGGACTTCAAAAAATATTTTATGAGATAGATTTCATAGATCCGAGCTAATAGTTAAATATAAATTTAGAATCCTATTGTGTTTTACTCTGGAAGCCCACGGTTTTTTTAAATTTTAAATTCTATGACATTTGGACTCCTTTATTACAATAAGTTTTTGACGTTTCTACCCATAGTATCATAGTTTTGGCTTCTGCTTCTACATCATCTTTGTCTTCGACTTTTCCTCTTCTTCTTTGATGGTGGTCTGTGCACTTCTATGACGCTGAGACCTTGATTCCATTTGAACCCATTGTCTTTGACTTTGGCGGGGGTGTGAGTGAGATACACACACACACACACACACACACAAATGTGCATATTATAATATTTTGTATGCATAACGAGACGGGAGATGCGATATTCGAGATATTAGATACAATGTATGTTCATATAAGAGCTGCGTTTGCCGTCATTTTGATGACGCTTTACACTAACCTGTATCTGATTGCGTCTGACATCATAATGCAACCAATTGTCTGTGGAGAAGGCGATCGCGAGCAGCGCTGTGGCGATAATAGCACAGATTGTCGCTATTGATAGTGTTACGGCTGAGCAGGGCATTTTGATAAGTTGTTGTTGGTGGATATGTTGATCCTAAGATGCTTGCAGCTGCTCCTTTTGCACTGTTACTATTGCTGTTACTGTAACTCTTACTGTTACTGTTACTGTAAGTGTTAGTGCTCCTTCTGCTGTATTCTTCTGCCGCTAAACGGTTATTTTGTTGTTGTTGTGGCTTCGAAGATTTTCCCGAACGAGTAAATTCAACGACAACGAAACGAAAAAATACGGTTGTTTAGTTGTGGTTGTAGTTGTTGTTGCTTTTTGTTATTATTGTTGCTCCTCTGTTTACAGCTAGCTTCTGCTGCTGCTTCTTACTCCAGCAACCAGTTAGCTGCTGCGGCGACGACACAGAAAAAAAAACACGAAAAAAATACGTGTATAATAATTTAGCAAGCAGCGGCAACGGCAAACGGGAACAAGCCAGCCAAAGTAACATAGACACAGTAACCGACACAACAGCACACACGCATACGCATACACGCACGCACACAGACACACAGTAACAGAGACGTTGTTAATGCGACAAACGACAACGACAAACTGCGCTCAAGACAACGTTCGCCAGCGGACTGAACGCAAAAACTCTGAGCCAAGTTTCAACAGCTCAGCTCAGCTCAAACGAAACGTTCATAACGACGCGACGCGACGCGAAGTTGACTTTGACGTCGACGTCGAAGCAGGCTGAGACAGCGGCAGCGACAGCACTAAAAATGCAACCGACCCGGCTCTTCTACCTGCTGGATAAGACCACTGAACAACAACAGCAAAGACGACTGACAAACAAGAAGAAAATCACAAAAACAATGTACACTCGATCATAGTTGTTTTTGTTGCTGTCGGCGACGACGGTGTTTTTGGACTTGTGTGTTTATATGTATGTATGTATGTATGTATGTATGTATGTATGTATGAATGTATGTACTTTTCTTGTTGCTTTTGTTGTAACAGCCTGTTGATATTTTTCTCGTTTTGCTGCTTTGTCGTATGAAAGACGAAGGCAGGAACAGGAGCAGGGTGCACTATAAGATACACTGCAATCAATTACAAGTACAAGAAATCAAATGTTGTGACGAAGAGTATTCAATTAATATTTAATTGATATCTTAAAATTTCTTACAGGAAAACTAACAGTTTAATTCGTTTATGTACTGCCCGTTTAGTACATCAACGTCCAATAATAAAAATTAAAAAAACTAGAAAAGTCCTATGTGCATTTAAAAAAAAAGAACGCTAATGTGAAGTCCCCGTTACTCAATCTAGACAAATATTTTTTGGGTAAATTAATTTTAAGCACCACCTGTATAAAAAATACTGCCTATTTATAGGCGCTTACGCTTCTCAGTATGAAATATCATTTTTATACCTTGTCTTAAGCTACTTTGTGAGAACATTTGTTGAGTTAAACCATCTTACAAAATCTTTTAATACACTTGCCTATTAAACCCGTTTTTTATTTTTAAAACCGCAGTGTAAACACCAATCCCATTAAAATGTTTACAAGATCAGTTGATTTCCATTTACAACAACTTTATGCCATCTAAAACTCTGCGAAAACATGTAAGGAATTAAGGAACAATAATAAGGCAATAAAGTAGCTATAAACACTTACGGTGGCTCACAGCTTATTTCAACCAGCACAAAATGCAACTTTATTCAAAAGCTTCGATTACAACTAACTAAAAAACAAACCTAATTAAAAGTATTTAACGAAAACTAAAGTTATATCAACTCATAATTTGAAAATATTGAACATTTTCGAAAATATTTGAGTTTTTGTAAAAGTCAAGTCTTTCAACTTTTTTCCTCGATTTTTTAAAAAAATGTTGGGATGCAAAGAAATTCTTCAAAGAATTTAAATAGTGACCGCAAAAAAAATTTTCAAAAATCTCTTTGCTAGTATTTTTTATAATTTTTTGAAAATCGCTAAAAATTACTATTTTGGCCACTTTTTCCTCTATTTCATACAAAAAGTAGCTTAAGGAACAATTTTCAAAAGATTACAAAAAATATTAGCAAAGAGATTTTTGAAACTATTTTTTTGCAGACACAATTAAAATTCTTAAAAAAAAAGTTGAAAAACTTGACTTTTACAAAAACTCAAATATTTTCGAAAGTTTTCAATATTTTCAAATTATGAGTTGATATAACTTTAGTTTTCTGTGAATACTTTTGATAGTGTTTGTTTTTCAATTAGTTGTAATCAAAGCTTTTGAATAAAGTTGCTTTTTGTGCTGGTTGAAATAAGCTGTGAGCAACTGTATAAACAAAGCCACTGTATATCGGATCGGGATGATCAAAGCGTTTTTTTAATTGAGATAAATAAGCGCTTAAATAACATTTCTCCCAAATCACCTACGCCCCATATCTTCAGAGCTGAGTGGGTTACCAAAAATCTTAGTATGGGTAGTTAAAGCAATTCTTCCGATCGATATACATACATATAACTCGGTCTGATCTGACTATCGTAGCAAATTTCTTCCCGTCCATATATTTTTCTAGTTGCCTTTCGCATCCTGCGCCACTTAAAACTTCGAGTATATACTAAAAAAATAAATATTTAAATTAATTATTTTAAGAAACTATGATAATTTATTTAGCCCAAATGTAGATTTTTCCTATTTTTTTTCAGATTTAGATTTTCCTGCATTTTGACTTTCCACAATGGAATGAGGACTGTAATGTGTAGTTGCCAAATCGAAGTATTGAATGGAGAAAAACTAAATTTTTTGTCAATCATATTTTCTCGTTATTTGTATTATTTTGTAGCAGACAGTAAACCGAATTGTAAAAGTTGATAACATTTCTTTCAGTGTAATGCCAAATAATGTAATGGCATTGCAGCTGTGTGCAGCAAGAGATGCTGCGGCTGCGCTGTTGACGTTGACGTCGCTGCCCCTCGGCGCAGGTAAACAACAACACACAGCACAGCAAGTGGTATGCGTTTCTATAAGTCTGCACGTGTGTGTGTGTGTGTGTTTGGCATTGGCATGCCGTTTCTTTGTTGTTTTCAACAGTTTTATAGTTGTCTTCTATTTTGGGTTTTTAGATATTGTGGGTTTTTTCTCAATTGCATTTTTGAGCGCGCTCTGGACGGCATCATAGCAAAAACGATTCTGATGTGTTTCCGAGTGCATACATATGTATGTGTGTGTGTGTGTGTGTTGTAAGTGTATTCTTGGTCAAATACCAGAGCTACACCAACAAAACAAATTCGAGTATAACACAAAACAGGATAGTCTCAATTCTCAATTGTCGTTACATGTATGTACAGCTGCGGTCAAAAAAATAGTAGTGCCTGCTATGATCTTACAAAAGCTCAAAATTTAAAGACTTTTAATTTATCCAAATTTTTTGTTTAATTTTTTTAAGATACGTTATTATATTGTAAATCCATCTGAGAAATCAAAGATAGTGAACAGTTATTATTTTTCGACTTAGGAATTTTTTTCTTGTAATAGTCTGAAAAATGGGCGGTCAAAATAATAGTAGTGAATGCCTTAAAAGTGGAAAAAAAGGATATTAAGCAGAAAAGGCACTTGATTTGATATTTATAATTGTAATTTGATAATTTTCTATAAATTGTATAAAAAATATTTTGCTTAGAGTTGTTACAATGGGGCGTGGCAAGCATTGCACTCCAGAAAAGCGTGCTCCCATAAACAATTTATTTCTAAAAAGATAACGTTTAAGGAAGTGGAAAAATTTGGTTAGATGATTGCCAACCATAATCAGAAACGCCATTAAGTAGTCGCCAAAATAGGATAAATGTGGAAGACCTCGATCCATGTCCAAAAGACTAGTGACAAAAGTAGTGAGGTTTTTGAAACGCGACCCTTTTGCTCCTGCAGCACTTATAAAAAAGAACTTTGGTATGGACCAAAGTGTGTAAAACATTCTTAGATGTTTGCGAAATAATAATCTGACAGAAAGAAGCCCGTGAAAAATTCCGTTATTAAAAAAAATACCTGCCCAAAAGCGATTTCGATTTGCTAAGGATCATCTGAATTAACCCTAGAGAAATAAAGAAACCTCTAGTGGTCGGATGTGTCCAAAATTATTTTTTTTGCTGATCGAGGATCTCGACAACATGTAAGGAATCCGTTAAAGTCCGAATATCAGCCCAGATTCACCTGCAGGACCATCAAACATTGTGGTATGAGAATAATAACCTGTGCGCATTTTCACATTCCTGGGTCCAACCCATGTAATGGATCATAACCATAATGGAAAGGCACGAACAAGTGAAAATTCTGCAGAACACTGTGCTACCGTATTTTTCAGATGATATGCCGATAATTTGGAGGTTCCAACAGGACATAGACCCAAAGCATATCAGCAAATCTTCGAAAGAATGGTTCACGTAGAAAAAGTTAATGTAGTGGAGTGGTCACCACGGTCCCCCGATCTGAATCCCATTGAAAATTTGTGGTCCGATATGAAGAAGGATATTGCCAAGCACCAACCAACAAATAATATTCATCTTTGGAAGATCGCTAGGAGCGCCTGGAGCTCAATACAAACAGAACGATGTAAAAGCCATGATCCGTCGTTGTAAGGCGGTAATTCAAGATAAAGGCTTCACAACAAATTATTAAATTTGTTAATTATTAAGTGCATTTCACATATCTAACCTTTTAAATAAAATAAAAGGGGTTTTGAATCGTTTTCATCATTAAAATATTTGAATATGTTCATCACTACTATTATTTTGACCGCCCACTTTTCAGGCTATTGCAAGAACAAAATTCCTAAGTCGAAAAATAATAACTGTTCACTATCTTTGATTTCTCAGATAGATTAACAATATATTAACGTATCTTAAAAAAATTATATAAAAAATTTGGATAAATGAAAAGTCATTAAATTTTGAGTTTTTGTAAATTCATTGGACGCACTACTATTTTTTTGACCGCAACTGTATGTATGTGTGCATGAATACATGTACATATGCGTGCATGAATACATGTACATATGTATGTATGTACAGTATACATACATATATACAGTGTGCCACTAATGTCTTCATACAGCATAAATTTGTCAAATTTGCGTATAATAAAGATGTTTTGATGCTGGTTTCTTATATTAATCTTTTATTCAATTAAATCCCTTTCTAGTGATGCAAAAATTTCTTTAACCCATTAAGTACCCATCGAAAATTTTGAATTTGAAAACAAATCAATTTTTCAACTTTTTTCCTCGATTTTTTCCAAAAAATATTTTGATGCAGAAAAATTCTTCAAACAATTCTAAGAGTGACTGCAAAATCTTTCAAAAATATTTTTGCTAGTATTTTTTATAATTTTTTGAAAACTGCAAAAAAGCCACTATTTGTGTGAAAAGTAGGAAAAAGGGGCTAAAATCGTAATTTTTAGGATTTTCAAAAAATTCAGTCACTCCTAGAATTGTTTGAAGAATTTTTCTGCATCAAAATATTTTTTGGAAAAAATCGAGGAAAAAAGTTGAAAAATTGACTCTTTTAAATTCAAAATTTTCGATGGATACTTAATGGGTTAAAGAAATTTTTGCATCATTAGAACGGGATTTAATTGAATACAAATTTGACAAATTTATGCTGTATGAAGACATTTGTGGCTCACTGTATTTAGTTATTGTTGCTTTTAGCTGGCCAAAACATGTCTGCGCCTGTTCGTCACTCAGTCAAACCGTCTGTCTGTCTGTCCGTTTGTCAATTTGTCCATACTTCGTTTTCTTTTCGCATGCCGTTTGCATTCCACAGCGTCAAGATTGTAGTAAGTAGTTGTTATTGCTGCTGTTGCTGCTTTTGGCTTGTTGCTTTGGCCAATAGATTATTATGTATGCGATGGGGGCATTTAATTCACATTTTAGCAAAAGTTATTAAATATTTGACAGCAACAATAACGCAAGTGTTAGTGGCAACGAAAGTGAGAGCGACAAGTGAAAAGACTTCCGCTGACCGCTGCACAGAGAATCGCTAATTTATTATGTATGCATGTGTGTAAATATGTACATATGTATGTATGTATGTTAAAGAGCTCCCGGCTGGATGCCCTGTCACCGTAGACGCGTTTTTGTAATTTTAATAACTTTGCATTGTTTAGCCAATGGACAAACACAAAACGTGTTCGTTGTTGCCGTTGCCGTTGCGCTTGCCGCAGTGAAAGTAACAGGTGACCGCAACGGTCAACGCCGAAAAGTCGCGTCGCTGTCAACGCCTCCAACATATGTATGTACATGCTTATGTTTGTATGTATGTGTGCGATGTTGACCCATCGCGAGACCCTTGCGCATGAAAGTCGCCAAAAAGCCAGCCGTGTGACAGAGAGAGAGAGAACGTCTACGCCAGCTGTGTGGCACAACAAATTTCTACAGCTTTCAGTCGATCAATGCACTATGGGGCGAAATCCGAAGAATCGAATATTAAGTCATTTTATCAAATTTAAAATGGATACTAATTATACGGGCTTGTACTATGTCTTGAATATACTAATATTCTGTATTTTCAGCGTGCTCTTTTAATATTTTGTAAAATTAGATAATGCTTTAAACGCTAATTTCTTGGAAAGAAATATCAACTTTGCGGAAGAATTTAGCAAAGATGCTTAACGAGGCTTACCGTACGTACACCTGTAACATATGTTGTAGATCCATTCATTGTTATTTAAATGCAATTTGTCTCAATTCCCACAATTTCCCACAGTCTGCGCAAATTAATTTTTTAGGACCTAACGTCACCATTTTTTATTTGACCAGTTGTTGAGGTATTTATAATTAACTCGAAAACTACATCGGATATTTTGATGCGGTTTTTTTTCTAGTGTTCACTGCGGACGGCAGTTCGCGCTAGTGACGAAAGCAGCACGAAGGGTTATGTATACCCATAGAATTTATTTGGAATAAGCAGCATCCCCGCCCCAACATTTTTTTTTATTTTAATTTTATGCTTACAAACATTTATAAGAGCACACAACTTTCTTTGTCTAACAAGTACTTTTTCTCATTATTTCTAATAAAAAACAAGGCTTTTTATTTAAAACAACAATTATGAGCTTACTTGTTACCGATATAAAAAAAGAAAATTAAGAGCGGGGGTGGTGACACGCCCATTTTTCCATAAATATTTCTGAGGGTGTACATAACATAAATAAAAAAAAACACATTAAAAAATCTAGCTTATTTTAAAAACTATTAATAAATATTCGATTTTTTTGGTTTCGCCCCATAGTGCAATGTTAAAATAAACAAGAAAACAATAAATTGCAATGAATCAACATTGTGCGGTAAAGCCAATTAAGCTTTGGCATCCACCAATCAAAATCTCCCTATCTTTTAAACTGGTACACAAAATAGTGTGCAATTATTTCAAAGTGAAACTCACACTTTTCTGTTAAATATACACATGTATAAACAATAACAATATTCAAATAAATTAATGAAATTGTTCCGCAATGCGCCGATCAGTGCTGCCAGAATAAGTCCGTTAAAAACGGCCAGATTTGAATAAGCCAATTTCAAAGTAAAAATAAAAATATATGGTGGTGTTTTTTTTAGCACAATTTTATTTTATTTCTAAATTGGAATGCAGCAACAGTAGAAACAAATTAACAGAATGCTATAAAACAAACAAACAAATTATTATATTATTTCTTCAAAATTTGTTGATTCAAATATGGCCGTTTTTAACTGTCACAATTGGCAGCACTGGCGCCGATAGACAGTGGCGTTGCAGGGCTGCACACTGAGAGTAATATCGATAGCTAACGTGCGATAGTTGTCAATTTATGTAGCATATTTTCAAGCGAACGCAATGTATATCGGTATATCGATATTTTGGTGCTCCGTTTGTTGAATATCATACAAATTAATAATAATAATATTGTGGATGACATTTTAAAAGCAACAGCAAACATGCCGCCCCACTATGAGCGTTGTGGTGACATTGTCTGGCAATGCAAGCGCGATTCCCGCAGCTTTGCCTTCAAGTGCATCTTCTGCGAGCATCAATCAACGGCCTTCAGGGATTTTAAGGTGCATTTGGAAAGTGAACATTCGGGGCAGATGGGACTCGATCTGAAACAAGAGCCTATAAAAAAGAAAAGCACTGCGTAGCCAACAAAAAGAACAAACGGCATTGAAAACAACGGACCAGCTGGAAACAGAGACAACTGCACAACTCTCGATGACGGAGCTCCAAAACGATCCGTTGGAGAAGAACGAGGTTTTGTCTGCTGCAGTCAAGCCGGATTTTGAATCCGAGCCTGAGTCGGAGTCGGAGCCTATGCTTGATATGCCTAGCGACAGCAGCAGTGACAGCGATAGCGACACATTGATGGACAGCGCTGACGAGAACTCGGAGACGGAGACTGCGGTAAGTTGAGCATTCAGAGGTAACCCAATCAGCAGTAGCTTCAATTTTGATTCCATATGCTTCACAGCCCACCGACTCATCGCACTTCTGGCTGCTCCAGCATCCCATAATGCTGTCCCTCATTGAGCAATTCAAGGAGACGCCCCTTCTCTGGGACATGGGCTTGCTGGAGTACCGTAACTACAAGCGGCGCGGCGACGCCTGCGACCAGATCGCACGTCAGTTGAACGCACAGTTCGAGCAGCAGTTCAAGGGCCAGGAAATTGCCGACTACACGAAAAGACTACGATCCGCGTACGCAGAAGAGCAGCGACGTCTGGAGCGGAATGAGGATACAGTGCCAGCTAAATGGTACTACGAGCAGCTAAGCTTTCTGGGCAAAAATGTGCGGCGGAAACGATGCTCCAGGATCGCGCAGAAGGGCAACCACAAAAGTGGCGGCGTTTCGGATGCGATGTTGCCTGTGCCGCAGCTGACGGACGAGCAGAATGTGAAGTTCATAGAGCTGTATAAGAGCTGTAATCGCCTGTGGGATATGCAGGATTTGACCTGTCGCCTGCGTCACGTGCGTGTGGAAGCCAAGAAGACGCTGCTGCAGCTGTGCCTCAGCGAATTCCAAGTGCCGCTGGAGCCGGCCCAGCTACAGCGCTACATCAAGCAGATGCGCAAAGCCTACGCACAGGAGAAGTCGCGTCGCTTTGAGTGCAAGCGCAAGGGACTCGTGTACACGCCACGCGGCCGCTTTCAGCAGCAGCTTCAGTTTCTCGACGAGCACATGCCGCCCTTCCAGTGCAAGCAGTGCAACGAGCTGCTCAGCAGCATGGATCGCTTCAAGGTGCACTGCGCCGAGCATGACGGCAGCCTGCCCTTCGTCTGCCCCTTCTGCAAGCGAGGCTTTACGCGCAGCGACAATTGCATTATGCATGTGAGGCGGCACACCCAAGACTTTCATCTGGCCTGCCAGGAGTGTGGCAAGCGATTTGCCAACACCACGGATCTGCAGGTGCATCGGCGCCAGCACACGGGCGAGAAGCCCTATTGCTGCGACGTGTGCGGCAGTCGCTTCAGCACCTGCTCCTTCTTCGAGCGCCACAAGCGACGGCACGAGCAGCGGCCCACGGGCAAGTGCCACATATGCGACAAGGTCTTCTATGAGAACTCATTGCTCAACGATCACATGAAGGGCCATCTGAACGTGAGGGACAAGAAGTGTGATATCTGCAACAAGTCCTTCACAAGCGCCAAGTATCTGCGCCAGCACAAGGAGATCCATGCGCCCCACAAGCGCTACATCTGTAAGATCTGCAGCAAGGGATTCGCCCAATACGCCGGACTCAGCGGCCACATGAAGTCGCATGGCACGACAGTGCGCGGTGTTACCAAGGAGGAAACCCTCGTGGTATCATCACCAACACATCCGCCAGCTACTGCATGAATCTAAAGACCGTTCTGTCTTTAAGGCAAGAGCACTTATTGGCCTTATGAATGCTGCTACGCAATCCAAATATTATATGTGTATGCTAACATTGTAACAAAAGTTAAATACATGTAAAATGCGTTACCATTTGTATACAAACTTTATATAATACAAATAATATATAATACTTGTAAATATTAAAAGTTATGGATTACTTAGTTAAGTTAGTTAGTAAGAAATCAATTTTCCAAACGTTTATAGATTCTTCGATTGAGCCATGTCCGTCTGTTTGAACGCGTCGATCTCAGAAACTATATTAGCTAGAGACTTCAAATTTGGTTTGCAGGTTTCTGGATACCGGATGCAGATCAAGTTTGTTTTTAATTTGGATCGGACCACTATATCGTATAGCTGCCATAGGAACGATCAGTCGAAAATCAAGTCTTAGTATGAACAACTTTTTTGTTGTTTGAGATATCTGATATTTTATATGCTTACATACATATTACTAATTCTATTATAACCAAAATTCTATTTTATGGAGACTGGCACAGGGTATCTTACAGTCGAGCAAACTCGACTGTAGCCGCGGAGCCCCCTTGTTTTTCCTTTAATTTGTATATTTTATTTAAGCCAGTTCTCTGCTACCTTAAGTGGCATCTTAATCGAGTCTTACATTTAAGGGAAAAGAAAAATTTATCACAGGTGATACATATGTATGTATATAGGATGATTAAAATGTTCCGCATTCCAAAATTAAATCAATTCCGATAAACACATTTGCATTAATGTAGCATACTTTTCGGACCAGCTTTGAACAAAAATTTAAAGACGAATCCTACGTTAACTTTCCACATTCTTTTCTACACTGAAAAGTATTACTTATGTGGACCCTTTTGTACATTTAATTTAAATTGATTAGAATTAAAAACGGTATCATTAATAAAACAAAAACAAAACGAAAATTGTAAGATTTTTAAAAATACATATTTACATACGTTTATGTAAAGAAAACGTCTTTGACGTATCGGTATCACAAAAAATACGTAGTAAAATAAACAACGCATAAACAACAGGGTATCGCCAAGTCGATGACTCTCCGACTATTAAATTCTTAATTAATTAATACTTTTAAAATAAAGTCGTAATTTTTGTATCGAGTCTTTGTGTTTTGCTTAAATATGGATTATGCAAATATGATAAACGTAGGAGTTATTCTCAGCAACATGGTATAGCATAGTGGCTTACACTATTTAACAAAATTTGCACTTGTTCTCTCCATAGGATAAGAAACATTTTAAGCATTTCTCTTTTTGATATATGTATGTAGCTTATTTTTTTAATTTCTCGAGTAAGGATAGAAAACGCAAGAAAACTCTTGAAAAGTTTTTAAAAAAATATATCAGATTTGTAAAATTTGGTTAGATCAAAAAATAAAAAAAAACAGAAATTTTTTAAAACGTTCTTTGGTATTTTCGTCTGAGTTTGGTAAAGGTTGCAATCAGTCGATTACATAGTGTTATTTAACATTTGTATAGTTCGCGCATTTGGATTTGTAGTTGTGTATTTGTGGGGTTTTATCTTATCAAAGTGGCCAATGTTGGTCGCTGCCGTCGGGACGCAATCGTTGCCGATAAGAGACCCCAGAGAGAACCAAGAACTCCACACTTGCATGCTTCCATTCAGTCAGCGTGAGTTGAGACTGTAATGCGAGCTGCCGTGAAATGTACCATAGCCATGACAGCTCCCACTGCGTCATAGTTTGAAATATTTCTGGAACCGGCCATTGGAATTCGACTGCAGCAATACAATAACAAAAAATAAATAAATAAATAAAAATAAAGTAAAGTAAAGTAAAAAGAAAAGAGAAGCAACAATCACTAACTGGCATCGACATAGGCACAGGCATATGCCTTGGCTTGTGGTCAATCAGGCCAACCAACCAGCGACAACAACAACAACAACCGCGACAGCCGCAATTTGCACAGTGGTGCAAGTTACATACATATATAAGGAGCAGCGGAAATTGGCACTTGGCGAAGGGAGCGGTTGAGGTATGCACATGATATAAAACTTATAAATATACACCCTGCCTACAGTGAAGCTCCTTAAAGTCGATCAATAGTGAACAATGTCTGGCATAATAAAAGATACTTGCATTTATTTAGCGGCAAAAAGTAAAATAATTTTGACAATTAATAAAAATTGTAAGTTAGAGACTGAACAGCATAATGTATGTACATATGTATGTATGTAGATATGGTTATAAAAAAGCAGTCTTATTCGTTTACAGAAAATAATGCAATATTTATTAATAATAATATCAAGTCTTTGAAATGATAAATATCTTTTTTGATGTTATTGATCCAAAGTTGTTTCTTTGCGTTGTCTTATAATTTTAAAAATGAAATCAGGGTTTCAGTATATGTAGGTTTCAATTATTCGAGTGCAGCAGTGTAGTGTGGTTAAACCTTCGTTTAACTGCTTGGCAAAAACCAAACCATACATACCTATTGAACAAGAGCTCTTAAATATATTTATTTATTAAATGATTGATAAAAAAAATTAATCACACTACTAAATAGACTCGTATTAAACGCTTTTAAAGTGTAAAAGGTTGACAGTGACAGTAAACTTCAAGCGGAATAAAATCTAACCGTTAACGGTTATTTTGGTATCGGTACGATGAGAAATTCGCGTTAAATTACAGCTACCAATTTCAATGGGTTTTGAAATTCCAAAATGCAGTAGACCTTTCAGAGAGGCTTCACTGTGGCAAATGTATGGCCGTATGTATGTATTTATATGGTTGCCTTTTTCGCATAGCTCGCACCACGGCGCCAGCTGCGATAAGTCGCCCGTCTCCCTGACGTCATCGACACTGGCAACCGGAGAAGTCAAAGTCGAAGCAGGAGACGAAGACGAAGACAAAGGAAGGGCGAAAGTGGGAGGGGCTGTCACACATGCTCGCACAACAATAACAATAGCAATAAGCGGTCGATAAGCTGAGCGGTGTCTAAAATTCCAAGTCTGACTCTGACTCGGAGTCTGAGTCCAAGTGTGCGTGCGAGATAAACCGAATGAATGCTGAAAAGATGCAGGCGAGCCCGAGCTATGTGCCAGTGGCAGTGGCAGTGCCAGTGACGCCTGGCACGCCGGACTCGACGCACTTGATACTTGGAGCAGCGGGTTACGTGGCCCACGAGCGGCGGCAACAATCACACAAGACCTTGATGAACTGTTTTCGCGATCGATCGACGCCTTCGACGGCTGCAGCTGCAGCCCACTATGTGCGCTCGCCCAGCTCCACCACGGCGACAGCGGCTCTTTGCGCTTGGAGGGCAGTGCCGGCTCCAACAGTGCATTGGATGCAGCTGTGGTGAGTGCTGGTGTTGCAGGCCGGAGGCGGTGGTGCTGTTGCGGGAGCTGCGGAGCAAGCCGAATAAGCTGACGCTGCTCAAGAGCAGCAGCACCAGGGATCTGACGCGCCTGCTCTTGGACGAGTCGTCAGCTGTGCTGGTGTCCAACACCAGTCTGGACATCTGCTCCTCCAACTCGTCGTCGGCTGGCAGTCCGGCGCAGGGGCGAGAGCGGAGCGGCAACAGTCGTGAGTGCTGTGCCGCCTGCTCCAGGCGATGGCACAGCCTCAAGCAGCGCATGCATACACTGGAGCAGGATCTGATGGCACAGGCCAGCTACAGCCAGGAGCTGGAGACAAAGCTGGCCGAGATGAGTCGCCAGCTGAGCGAGCTACTGCAGGAGAAACGTGCCCCTCCAGTCTTTGGAGCTGGCGTAGGAGGGAAGCGAAGTGCTGGGACGCCGGTGCGACCATCCAGATTGGCTGCCTGGATGAATCTGGCCAACTGGTGGAAGAGTCGACCCAGCGTGGAAACGCTACGCGAGCAACGCATCTTTTTCGATGAGCCCTGCTTCGACACGGAACTGGAGCTAGTGCTGAAGCACGACCAGCATCGCACAGTGCCACGGATCGTGGTCGACTGCTGTGACCTCATCGAGCACAAGTATCGACGATCCACTCAGCCGGTCGAGGGCATATACCGCCAATGCGGCGACTATAATAAAATCCAAACACTGCGCTTTAACATCGACGCCAACGACTACGATGCACTGCGTCAAAATGACGTCGATATACACACACTGACCGGCGTGCTCAAGCTGTTTTTGCGCGAGATCAAGAGCCCCCTGGTGAGCGTGAATGAGGCCAAAACCTTCATCGGCCCGCCAAATCAGTGGCGTAAGTTGTAACCCCAAGTTGTCCTAGCTACCCTGACATAACTTACCGTACCTTACCGTAACATACCTTATCGTACCGTACCCTACCTTACTTTACCTTACCCAACCTTACCGTACCATACCTTAACGTACCGTACCCTACCTTACCTTACCTTATCGTACCCTACTTTACCCTACCCTACCCTACCCTACCCTACCTTACCTTACCTTCCCTTACCCTACCTTACCTTTCCTTCCCTATTCCCTTACCCTGTCCTTACCCTATTCCCTTACCCAGTCCTTACCCTACTCCCGTACCCTGTCCTTACCCTATTCCTTTACCCTATCCTTACTCTACCCTACCCTACCCTACCCTTACCCTACCACTCCTATTCCCTTTAGCCCCCATCCATACCCAGTTACTAATTGCTGTTTTTCCTTCCTCAACGCAGTACTCACGGAGCTCAACCAGAAACTGGACACACTCAAAAGACTTATACGCTCGCTGCCAGAGATTAATCGCGACACCATGGATTATCTGTTTGCACACTTCAATCGGTGAGTTGTCTTATTTTAACGCGAGAACACGTCCTATTTCCATCGGTTTTTTGTGCCGATCAAATGCCTACTAAGTTAAAGAGTGTGTTCTGTGAGAACAAGAATCGATGGGATTTTGTTTAAAAAACCGATGCGAATTATATGAATGTGATTAATGTTGATTTCTTTAAATGGCCCGTGTCCATTCTGGAGTCACTCGCGGTCCTCTTCCAAAAATCTGCAGGCTTCAAGCTCACAGACTCTAATAATGCGGCCTCAGTAAGAAGCCCGAAAGCACGAAAAGTCACGATCGTTCGAAAATTTAGCTTAAAGCCTAGTACCGACGTGAGATAAATTTTTAGCGGCGGAAAATGCTCAATATTTCGCTGTTGACGAGCGTAAAGCCAGAGTTGCCAATGCAACACGAAAAAATAACAAAAAGTCGAGTGGTAACTCTATGCGTCAACAGCGGTTAATTTTAAATATGAACATGCAGAACTGATTTTGATAAAAAGAGGAGATAATAGGCAATGAAAATTTAAATTATAGTTAATATAGGAGAAATATGCGACGGCACAGCGCAAATGAGTGAACCCATCGCCTTAGAACTTTTTACGCGGATGCTCCCTCTAAATTAATAAAAAAATACAAATATTGGCCTCTTTTCCACCTCGTTAATCAGCAGAATTTTGTCTGCTGTTTCAAAAAGAGTCAATCTGCTGTTTTTTTGTTAATTTTCCGGTCATTTCGTTTGAGTTTTTGTGAGAGAGTGAGATAGATAGATAGCGAAACTCTAAACAATTCAATGTTTCGCTGGGCCTGTCAACCTAATGCAAACAGTGCTGGAAAACACCCGTTCCTTATCTGGCAACTCCGTTTTTAGTTTCAGTTTAGTTTACGTCCGGACCGACAAGCGGAGATAAATTTCGCTTCTTCTTTTACTTTACGCTAGCGTTTTTTTTATATGGAATTTGACTTACGCTAGGCCTTTTATCTCACGTCGGTACTAGGCTTAAGCAAGAAAATGTCTGTTGTTTCTTAAAACAGCTTAGCCAAACCACGGTTTTTGTTTCATACATCCTGACCATGGTTTTGTTCGGTCCACTATATCATATGATGAACTGCGGACGGCAGTCCATGCTAGTGACGAAAGCAGAACGAAGGGTGTATATGCTGATCAAGAATATATATACAGTAGCGGACAAAAAAAAACCGGACACCATAAAAGAGCGGTTTTTGGAAACGTATGTCATCTAGGAACCGTTTGAATGATACAAAAATTGAAAATTTCGTATTTTTGTATAAGTCTACTTTTTAAACTTTTTAAAAATCTCTTTCCTGGTATTTTTCATGATTTTTTTGAAAACTGACAACAATAACTATTTTAACACATTTTTCCTCTTTTTCAAACAAAATTTTTCTGAGATCCTATTTAAAAAATCATAAAAAATACTAGAGAAGAGATTTTTGAAAATGTTTGCAGTCAGTATTAAAATTGTTCGAAGAATTTTTTTGCATCCAAACATTTTTTGTTTGAGCCTAAGGAAAAAAGTTTAAAAAGTAGACTTACAAAAATTCAAAATATTCAATGGTTACTTAATGGGTTAAGAAAAGCTTTGTATCATTCAAACGGAATTTAAATGACCTTTCCAAATATGTATAAAAAGATATTAATTGCTTATGTAAAGTCAAGATATAACCTTTTTCTGAGTGTGTAAAGTATTCTTGACAAACTGTTTGTATATACCTTAACTGATTGTATTTCTCTATATTTCCGTGTCTCGCAGGCTCACCAAAGTGCCATTGCAACAGATCAGCGCCGAGACTCTGTCGATATCAATAACACCCTCGATATTTCACACTGTGCCACAAGGTGTACACATGAACGACATACAGCAGCTGTTGCGAGAGGGCGAGACCCTGGCTGACTGTGTGAAGCTAATGATTGAGTACCAGGGTCGCATTTTTGAGTAAGTGGGTGGGCCCAAAGCTTTTGTACCTGGTGCTGGTGTTGGTATTGATCTTGGTATTGGTGTTGGTCCCCAGCTTTAATGCTCATCATCAACTTGTCTCGAAATCGTTGCTAATCACTCGATCCTTAAAATTCCCAAATCCAAATCCAATCCAAACTGCTCCGCTCTGCCCCTCTGCACTTTGTTCCTCGTCTCCTTTACACAGATGTACGGCTGATCGTCGCCTGAAGCGCCTAAGTATGCGCAACCTGAAGAAGACGCTGTCGCAACCGGATTTACTTTTTCATAACTTGTTTTGATTGCGATGCCAACAGAGCTCAAAGTGACCAAATCGCATTAAGTATGACTATTTTGTACATATTGCACCTATAATTTACGATTTTATACTGTACATAATATATTGTAATTATGAATATGAATATATATATATAAATATGTAACAAATACATAGTACATCCCTTTTTTCTGTAAGCAAAAGCTTTTACCAAATTCATCTAAATACTTTAGTTATAAAATAATTAATTTACAAAATTTGATGTATGGAGTAAACACTATAGTTTTTAGATATTTTAACTTAGGGATGCTACATGAATGTTCTGTAAGATCATTCAAGCTTTCAACAAATTCATTCATTAAGTTAATTAAATAACGAATCCATTATGAAATTATTATAAATTGCTTAAACTATTCAAACAAATTTGTATGTGTAGTATAATTAAAATAAATAAATGATTTACAAAAAGCCATCAAGTCGGAATTCTTTAAAGCTCAAGCTGATAAGACGTTGGAGCGGCAAGGAGAGAGAATGAATACTGATAAAATCACAAAGGGTCATTGCAGAGTCGACGTCGAACAAACATTGAATATAAAACAATCTATATTTATGTATATATATGTATATATATATTAATTGTTTTTATTTTGAACATCTGGATAACACTTTATTTGTTTGTGGTTGTTGAGAGGTGTCGGGGTGGGGGGGAAGAGCCAATGATTTGTTTAACATACTTAGTTACACGTACAGTCTACGCGTCTCTAGAGCTACCGTACATTATTTAAAATACCAACTGGTGTTACTGAGCTAAGTGACCTATTTAATTACATATGCATTGTATGTATTTGTAATTGTATGTGTAAGTATATATATTTGTATATGCTTCTGTATATGTATATGTATAAATGTCTGTGTATATCTGTAATCTTATATAGTATATGTAAATGTATGCATGCAATATTTATTATTGTTTATTGCAATACTTTCGCTGGCTTTCGTGTGACTTGTTCAGCATTAACATTAGACTAAGTAACTATAAACTAACTTGTATGTATTTATTACTATTTTTTTTTTATATAAATACTTGTTAACAGGATGTGCTTGTGTATATGTGTGTTTATTTTTGTATTATATGAGAAAAGATTGTACACAGTGTATATAGATAAGTTAATGTATAATAAATCAATGAGTTTCAATAGATTTACGGCAATTCAATTGAAAAAAAAAAAAATGATGACAAACATTTTTTCACGATCACAATGTTCATTTGTTTATATACCTCAAATATATCTATATGTTTGCTTATGCACATGATTAAATGATTCAGATAACAACTGAATGCATATGGTTAATATACTAGATGTATAATTAAATAAGATACATATCATCAAAGGCACAGGAATCTTTACACACATTTGGGCTGAGGTCTTTCAAGAACATAATTGAATCTGAATCGAAGTGAACTTACTCACATGAATACAAGCTGTTTTGGCAGTACACAACTGCACTCAGGTTATTCACGTTATTCATTCACACACACACGTAAGTACATTTCGATTAGTTAACACTAGTTAAACATAATTGTAATTATTTAAATGAATTATTGCTTAGCATTTTAAAAAGAGGCGGGGCAGGGGCGTGGGCGGGAACAGGGACGATGGTAAGATGCTATGATGAATGGGCTCTACTTGAAGAATGGATTTTTTGAGGCCGATGATTTCATGGTGCATAAGATCTGGCGCTCCAATTGGAAGTCATAGTCCAACGTTTTTAGCAGCGTTGAGATTTCGGGCAGTATGGGCAACTAAATAAAGGAGAATTGGTTACATATTCTCAGATAAAATCTCGCATACTCACATCAGTCGTTTGTTGGCTACGCTGGAGCATGGCATTCATGATAAATGGCACGCCCTCCAGTTCGGTATAGGTGCCCAGGGTCCCAGTGCCGCCATAGACAGAGCGGCCACTACTAGTTGCCGCTGCTGCTGTCGATGCAGGACGCGGTGGCGCCGGTCGCTGGGGCGAATTGATTTGATAGTGCGCCTGAATCTCTTCATAGTCATGGTGTTCAGTCGTTGCGGGCACCTGTGGAAGCTGAGACAACCAAACCATTCATTAATATATCATTTTAAATGTAGATTTATGGATTCTATATACGAATGTCGAAAAATATTACTTAGAATACAAAAATTCGGAAACAAAAATTAGGAATCCAAAATTAGAAATCGAATAATTAGGAATCCAAAATTACGTATCGGAAATTAGGAATACAGTTATTAGAAATCCAAAATTAGGAAGAAAAAAATTGGGGAACAAAAATTAGGAAAACAAAAATTGGTAAAAGCCGAAATCAAAAATATTTTATTAGAAATCGCACGATTTATTAGCAAAAAGACAATATTTGTCGAGCCATTTATTTTAAAATCAGGCGCATGTGATATTTATTCGAACCATTTATTTCAAAATCTACATGTTTATATTGTGTGCCACCTTAAATAAAAAATCTAAAAATGTTTCATCTTTGTGTTGGTTGTATTTATTGAGTAGCGATTGAAGTCGGTTGTCTACCCTATCATATAGTGATTGTTTTTTTTTTCGGTCTCATCTCCAATGACAGGAAAATCAAAAATGCTTTTCCCAATTTTTTTTCCATATTTTTTTCCTCATTTTTGTACTCTTAAATATTTTTCTAAGTTGAAATTCTTAATTTATGATTCCTTATTTTTTTCTTTCCAATTTTTGGCTTCCTATTCTATTTTATTCTTGCTTTTTTTCCTTTTTTCTTAAATTCCTTAAAAAGTTTCGGAATTCGTATGAGGTACGAGATTTATGCATTAGAAACTCACCGGTCCACGCGAGCCACGTTGACCGTGTAAATTGAGACGATTGAGCGCCTGCTCAACCTCACAGCTGCTCCCGGGCACAGGCACAGGAGGTGGCAGGCGCACCGGAATGGCACCAGTTTTATAGCAAATTAACACGCCATTTATATCGCCAGCCAGCTTGAAGCCATCGGGCGCTATCTTCAGCTTCGAGCAGAGTATTACATCAGTGACGGCATGGGTGACAGTGCCGCGTTTGGACAACTTGTAGGCTATCTGACGCTTGCGCCAGGCCTTCTGATCGCTGTCGGCGGTGCGAGATAACAAGGAGAACTCCTTTGGCGGCGGCACCTTTTCAGCAATGACTCTGCCAATGAGATGCAAGTACCAACAATTAACGCAGTTCCATTGTAAGTAAGTATATACTTAGTCGGTGCAACCTACTTGAGCGTCTCCACGACATATTCGGGCAGACCCTCGGATTTGGACAGGCACAGATAGCGTGTAGTCTGACGGCCAAAGAGTATGTTGTAGTCACGCCACAGATCGGCATCTGCATCCTGATCATAAGTGCGATGTATGGCACTAAAGTTCTTTGGGCATCTGCAAACAACGAATAAACAAATAACACATTAAATTGGATTTAATTGAGGTTGCGACACTTGTTTGCTCTTAGAGCGAGACAGGAGATCAAAGGGGAAAATTCAGCTCAAGCAAAAGAACATTCTTAAATACAAAAAGCGCAATAGCTAAGTATACTCGAGTAAGTTATTGATTTTAGATAAATTTAAAATTAATTTTTGTTACAGTAATGTTTGTACCACAGAAATGACAACCGAGGCCAAAAACTTTAAATTCATCAAAAATCCAAAAATTTTGTGAAAATTTCTTTCAAAAATGTATTCAAGCTATTTATTTAAACAATATACGCTAGAAGAAATTCAATAGGATGAACATATAGATTTTACATTGGATTAAATTCACTTTTTCTATATTTTTGCCCATTTTGTTAAAAATGTACTTTCAAAATGGACCGTTTGTGTTTTAACGATTACGCTAAGTAGGATAGTAAGATTGTAACAAGAACCATTTTAATACATGAAAATATATTGAAAGTTTAATTTAAAACAAGTTTGTCGAGCTGTTTCGATATAAAATTAATAAGAAAGAGAGACCGAAACAATAAAAATATATTGTGTAACTAAGTGATTCAAATCAAATAAAATTAAAAAAAACTACTTAATAAATTTAAATCAAACAAAAAACATTGCTCAGATAAATCAATGCATTGCATTTTAAAGTTGATTGCATCAAAATATTCGTTTACGTTTTGCCGAATTCAGTGCTTGCGAATATGCCTTGGATTTTTAAAAATTATCTTGAAAACAAACAATGGCCCAAAATTAACCTTAGAACCAATTATTGTGCTAATCAAGACCAATAAGTTTCGCCCTTTGTCAAAATTAAATAAAGTCTTGGAACATGTTTTATTTTACTTCGAATGCGTACGAATATCGCATTCGACATTAGAGAATTACCAATATGTTGATGAGAGTACTTACCGCTCAAAATCCTCAACGATATGCAAAGAGGTGATGGGCCGATTGTCTGGCAGAAAGCTCATTATGGAGTTGAACACATTCATTGGACTGGTTGCAGATCCATTCCCAGCTGTCCCCGGCGCACCTGCCCCGACTGCAGCACCCAACGCATTTCCGGATTGGGGCTGACCCAGCAAAGCGGTTGCACTGACCAACGCGGAGTTGCCACCACCACCACCACCGCCGATGGCTGTGGCGCCGCTCTGAATGTGCTTGCCGGCCTTGTTCATGTCCAGGCGGCGACTGTTGATAACGCTGCCTCAGCTACTGCCCGACTCCAACTCTTCTTGGCAGTTTCTTGCGACTGGCTTTGGTTTATTGTTTCCCTCGATTCTTGCGTTCTAACGTATGGATAACACAATCGAATGTACATATTTGTTAAAAGTAATTATTTAATGTGCATGTGTAGCATAAATCTTATAAAAAAATAACCTTTTTACGAGGTAAAAGTCTAGTGAAGGAAATATTTTTGTATTTGTATTTATTCGTTTTTCTTCCTAGCTCTAAAGTACATAAGACTACTTAAGATAAAAGCACTAGTCACAATTTTCATGCCCAAAAATTTCTGATATTTAATTTTGTGACGAATAATATTAAGTTTTACATATAAATTATTTAAAAAAACAAAAAAATTTTGCCACTCGGCACTTTACGCTAAAATGTCTCAATTTTTCATATCTAATAAAAATCACTTTTTCCGCAGTGCCAAAATTATTTTTTTTTTATAATATTTTAT
>JBAMBJ010001786.1:0-50961 GCA_037043495.1 Drosophila recens | reverse complement strand
TTATTTAAAAAGGTAGAATGAGAATAGGACAGCAGCTGCAAAGTGTAATAGCACCCAGAGTTTAAGAGTGCTTATAGCTTTTGCGCTGGGCATGTGTGTTTGCGAAGGGGACCAGTGTTGCCAGACAGTTTGTTTTAGCTGTACAAACAATAAACAAAATTGACAAAACTATACTGTCAAAAAATATTGCAATTTCAAAATTTCTGATGTCTTATTCAAAAATTTCTGAAAAAAAAAAAAAAAAAAAAAAAAGAGGTAAAAAAAAAAAAAAAAAAAAAAACCAAACATATTCAATTTTGTGACGAATAATATTAGTTTTGCACATAAATTATTTTAAACAAAATTTTTGCATTCGGAAAAAAAAAAAAAAAAAAAAAAAAAAAAAGTATAAAAAAAAAAAAAAAAAAAAAAAAAAAAAAAGACGCAATGTGCCGAGTGCCAAAATTTTGTTTAAAATAATTTATGTGTAAAACTTAATATTATTCGTCACAAAATTGGATATCAGAAATTTTGGGGGCATGAAAAATGTTTTCAATAATTAGACTTTTACCTCGTAAAGAGGTTTTTTTTATGGGATACATATTGCAATTTCAAAATTTCTGATGTCTTATTCAAAAATTTCTGATATCCCATAAAAAAACCTCTTTACGAGGTAAAAGTCTAGTGACGAAAACATTTTCATGCCCCAAAATTTCTGATATCCAATTTTGTGACGAATAATATTAAGTTTTACACATAAATTATTTTAAACAAAATTTTTGCATTCGGCACTGCGCAAAACAGTGAGTTTTATTTGGTATTAGAATTGAGACATTTTAGCGCAATGTGCCGAGTGCCAAAATTTTGTTTAAAATAATTTATGTGTAAAACTTAATATTATTCGTCACAAAATTGGATATCAGAAATTTTGGGGCATGAAAATGTTTTCGTCACTAGACTTTTACCTCGTAAAGAGGTTTTTTTATGGGATACTTTTTAAAGATGGGCGGTAACAAGTAAGTTTCTGATTTCTTTATATATAAGTAGTATTAGCAATACAAAGAAAACGAAGTTGTTAGATGTAAAATGTTGTAAGCTCTCTTAGATGGCTGTGAGCATTAAATAAAAAAAAAAAATGGGACCGAGGGTGGTATTTCACGCCTACTTTACCAAAAAAACTTCCAAGAGTATGTATAAAACTACAAAAAAACATCATCAAAATATCTTGCGTAGTTTACAAGTTATTAATTTTTCCCACAAAAACTAGTCAAATGCCTCATACGACAAGCGAGTAAATCAGCATTGAAAAATGGTGGGGTTACGACCAAAAAAATTAAATTTCTCAAAAAGCGCAGAAAAGTGCACTTTGAGACAAACTGGTTTGAATAGAGAATTAATGACTCTGCAACATGGAACAGGAACAGGACTCGGCCCTATCTGTTGTGCATAGGAAATGTGCGCTGCTGTTGCGCTGCCGCACAAGTTCAGTATAAACTGCGTCGCTGCCACGATTTGTTTCTGTAAAGTCGCTGTTATTCCGCTGTAAGGCAAAGAAAAATACACACTAACGCAATGCAAACATAAGTATGACTGTGTTGGTGCCGACCACTGATATAGAAACACAGATAACACTTGATTCCAATTTTTTTACAAGTCCTTACAAAGTCCTTACTTTCCTTTTAAAAATCAGACGTTGACATCACTTGCTAAATACACAAATTATTAAATATACACTTACAAAAACAACAACATATAAGCAGCAACACATAGTAAAAGCCCGAATAGTTAACATCCATCTCAAATTTGAGTTTTTAAAATTATTTTCTTTGATGTGTGTTAGTTTGTAAATGCACTGGAAATTTGTTCTTAATTAAAGCATTAAAAATCATACATTTGCATACTGGTGAATATTGAATTTAGGCCACGAATACCGGTCAAATACCCCACAGTGCAGTGGTTGTTGCTGCTGCGCTCAGTCGACGGCAACTGCGACTGCGACTATTGCCTTGCCAAACACGTAGTCGTAAGCCAGAGCTTATCCTGTGCGTTACGTCGCGACGCGTCTCATTCAGTGCTGGCATTCTAGCTTTTAAGTAGCTTGATTTAGCAATTTTAAAATATCAAATGCTAGAAAATTGTAAGAGATGTCGTAGGCTACAAATCTGATCTTTTAAAATTTAAATAAATGAAATTTAACTACTTAATAAGCAAATAACTTCAATATACTTAACATAATCAAAAGATTTGTTACTGTCAATAAAACTCGTATAAGTGAGCTTTTGAAATACTTTAATGAAGGAAATTAGATTCTGCAATGGCAATTTCCGTTTTGTCAATCAGAATTTTGGGCAGAGACTTCACAGTGCAAAGATGTCGGAAATGTAAACCAATTCGCGCAGTTGGCACAGTTTGAACGAGTTTTCAGCCAAGAGCAGCTTGTGAAGACCATAGAACCAGGTGCATTTTAAATGATTAAATGAAATTTTCAGGTGTGCCACTGAAATCTCTTCCACTTGAATTTCACGTCAATTTCATTTCTCCGTGCCACAGTCCAATCACCTGAACAATGTTGAGTGAAATGAAATCAATCCACTGGCGTCCGATGCCATGAGAATAATGTCACATTTTTTGTCCGAATTTTTTAATTTAGAGTTGTCGAGCAACTTTTATTGTTTGCCGCGCCAATAACTTTTAAATTTATTTAAGCTACACAATATCAATTATTATATAAATAAATTAAATAAATGAAAGAAGAAATAAAATAAAATCCTTCTATTCTGCAATGATAAACTTAAAAAAGTTGCTTAAAAAAACCCTAGGGAAATTTAATCTGTGAAGGGGCCAACCCTAGCAGCCTAGTTTGAAAAGGTTGGTGAACATACTAAAAACTATAAATTACTCGAAGTTCTGTGGCACGGAGAAATTTTCGAAGTGGAATTGCTTATCTCTGAATTCGATTTCACTTGTGATTTCTGTAGCACACCTGTATGTATTATCATAATAATTTGTTGTGAACACTGAATAACTTTTTAGCTTTCTTTGTTGATAAATTTAGCTATCTTAGCCCTTGAAATTCGGTCAGCACTTGTCGCAATGCTGCTGCCAGCCATTTTGGGGTGTGGCTAGTGCGCGCCTCCTGTGCACTCAAGAGGAATTTATGCGCGTCGCCTACAAAACGCCTACCCTTCACCTCTGCCGGCATGCGGACGACGCGTCGTATTTGGCATTTGGCATTTTTGCACTATGGCAGCCTGAAACCTGTAAACGTGAAGAATGTGCCCAATCATATGAATAAAACGGCCGCCCATACAATCCCATATCGGGCGCAGACTGTCCGAGTATGGGTAAATAGTATTTACTAAATACATTATCCTTTGACATTCATGCGCGTGTGTGTGTGTGGCGAGTGGTGTGTGTCCATTTTAAATAAATGCTGACAGCCAAATGAAAATATTTAATGTACGTGCCAAGTTTTCAACACTGACAACACATTTCGCATGTCCTTTTCTATTCTATTTTGACCACCCCTTTTCTGTCCTGTCTTGTCTTGTCCGCCTTCTCTCCTGTAATTCTACCTTCCATCTGTCACTTTTCGTTTTTCTCTTTGTTGTCATTGTTGTCTTTGAAGAACTTGTTGTTTTTGAGTCGTTCAGTACAAGAGAATATTGTATTCGCTGGAATCTATGTCACAAGGAGAAGAAAGCTACCGAATTGAACTATTCGTCTTCGTCTGTCTTTCTGTCTATCCTTCTACTTGGCCACGCCTCGTGTTTGTTTCAAACTGATTATAAAATTAAAATTTTTTTTAAAATTTATGGATCATAATTAAATTGCGGAATTCTCATTTTTATCTCACAGAATTTTTCAAAATATAATTGCTAGTATTTTTTATAATTTTTTGAGAGCTGCAAAAAAGCCATCGTAATTTTTTGGATCTTCAACAAATTATGAAAAATACTAGCAAAAATATTTTTTTTTTAGTCACTCTTAGAATTGTTTGAAGAATTTTTCTGCATCAAAATATTTTTTTGGAAAAAATCGAGGAAAAAAGTTGAAAAATTTACTTTTTTTTAAAGTTCAAAATTTTCGATGGTACTGAATGGGTTAAAGAAATTTTTGCATCATTATCAAGAAAAACGAAATTGAGCTTAATACAATTTTCAGGTAAGGAATACACAAAATTATCAAACTTTGTTTAGATATTAAATAGCAAGCATATATTAATAAATATATTTGGTGCTAAGCAATACATCTGATAATGACAGAAATATGTTGAGGGCTATTGAGCTTTTAAATGATGATGCTATACAGGATCTATTAAATGATGACGACAAGGGCAACGAAGTTATGGAAATGTTGAATACCATGACGTTTGCACTTGCAATTATGGGTGTATGACGTCAACAAGAAGGACGTCATAAGCCAAAAAGTCCATGCATACCGTCAGATATACAAAACTCTGATTTCAGGAAAATATTGGTATCTGTTGGTCTGTTTTGTAAGTTAATATAATATAATATAATATAATATATGAAAATATAATTGATCTCATTGCAGGCGTACTTTGATCGAACATCAGAAAAGCGTTCCAACTCTGGATTTCACTACAAGGTGGAACTCAACATCTTTGATGTTGGTTAAATATTGCGAAGGAAATTACATATCTTATAGACGTTGGCTTGGACTGGGTTGAGCTGTATCTTGCATTTAAGGATGCATATGACACAACCCTTCAAGTGCAACTGGAGCAACTAGCTTACAGTGATTTTTTTATATTATGGATGGTACAAGAACTCCACTTCCATATGGAATTCATACAGTGCAAGAGATGTAAGTAGAAGAGGTATCTGATCTGATAACTATCCAAATATGCAAATTAAAAATTTTAATATAGTTTATGGTCGGATACCAATAACGGCAAATATAAAACGTTTTTACCAGGGATAAAAACCCTAACCGAAACCGTAACCTTTAACCGTTAAAAACCGACTTAAATGTTAAAGCGCAACTGAAACCGTAACCGAAAAAGAAATATTCCTTTGACCTGTATGCCGAAGTAACCGTTTCGTAACCGTTTCGGTTAATTTCGGTTTTCCATGCATCCAAAAATTAATTTTTGTTTCCAATTTTTATAATAAAAATTGAAAACAACTTTTGTTTTTAGTTGTTATTTTCAAAAATGCAAATAAGAGTTTTTGATTAACCTTTAAATACAATTTTAAAAGCATGTTTTATTTTCATTTTTATAATAAAAATTTAAAAAAAAAAAATTTTTTAATTTTGATTTATATGTGAAATAAATGTGTGAATGAAACATGAAGAAAGTAATGCCTTTTTTTTCTATTTTTTTTATACTATTAATGTAATTATATTTCTTAAAGAAATTTATTTTTTGTCAGCCGAAACCATACCGCTATTTCAAAACCGAATCATAAAAAAACCGGCTCACCGTTTTTTTCTGAAACCTACGCAGGTTTTACTTAGATCGTCATAGGATTCTGCTGCATACTATTCAGATTTGTATTACTGCTGTAGGTTTGTCTGTTTTGGTTGGGACGCTAACTGGTTCTAGTTGGAATATCGATTGAAATTCCTATTGAAATATGTATCTTACACCCTAGGGACCGGCCAATTTTCGAGTGGGTAGCTGAACAGACTACTCAAGTGCTACTTCCGTTCTTGTATTCGCAGCTGTAATAAAAATAAACACATGTCAAAGGCAGAGAAACAGTAAAGGAAATGATCTGCGGTAGATACAAATGCTGTTTATGATCATTATGGTATGTTAATAATAAAATAAAATGCAAACAGCTCAAATATTGTGAGTGTTTATCCTGCGACGAACAATTAAAATTGGACAATCAAAGGGCCTGTGTAGCCTCCGCTAACGTGGAAGTCCAATTCCAGCATTGGGTCAGTCTCGTTGCGTAAGAAAGAGGAAGGATGATTGTTTTGTTTTGACAAGTGCGCACAAGTTCCGTTGAGATGATGTACTTGTGGTAATGTTGTTGTTGTTGTTGTTGTTCATAGTTATTGATGCTTGAGTTTTTGTTCATGCACAATTTGTCGTCACTTGCGATGACGATGGCGATGAGATGACTTAATTAGTTTAGCAGCAGTCTACAAAATCTTGAAGTGGAGCTACAAAACAGATCGCACAACGAGCTGACCAAAGAGATCGCCTTGCTGTCATCATCTCATTCGTAGTTCGAGCAGCACGTCGTGCACATGCCTACGTAGTACCTACCATAAGTATTAAATAGTTTTCATCGAGATGGAACTAAACATAAATGCTAGTGGACCCGTAGAGATGTTCACACATTATTTTTCCACATTTACCAACGTCGAGGGCAACGGCAACAGTGGCAGTGACAGCAATGCCGCCGGTGGAGATGCCGAGGACTCCGCCATCAGTGATTCTAGCAACAAGCCAACAGCGCCCAGGCAGAAGATAAATGCTAGAGAGCGCTACCGTACCTTTAAGTAAGTAAGGAATACTCTCAATACCATGCCATAGTGCCAACCAGGGATTAAAACCGAAACGAATATCGGCTTCAGTTGCGGTTTCGGTTATGTTCGCATTTACGTTTTCGGTTATCGGTTACGCAAAATCTTTGAATAAAGGTTTCGTAACGGTGAACCGGTTTATGTTATTTATAAATAAAATAATAATATAATAATAATAATTAAAAAGGCATTACTTTCTTAATGTTTTATTCACACGTTTATTTCACAATTTTAATATAAATTTAAGAAATTTATTTATTTGCGCTTATTCATGAATGTCACAAATAAAAATTCAAAATTGATCATAAGAAAAGTAATATAAAAAATCCAATTTTAAAATAAAAATTCTTTTTTTTTAATGTATGAAAAACCGAAATTTTAACCCTTATAAATGGAACGGTTACTATACAATTATTTCTGTTTACAGAGTTTCGGTTTAAAGGTTTTGATGAAATTAAAATTTTTTTTCGATTACAGTTTCAGTTACGGCTTTAAATTTCAATCGGTTTTTACCGGTTAAAGGTTACGGTTTCGTTTAGGGTTTTTATCCCTGGTGCCAACTGACCTAAAATCTAAGCTTTGATATTTCGTATGTACATTAGAACTGTTGTTTTCTGACATTGTCAGATCATAGTGCTGGAAAGTTTCTATGGAAATTTACCGTTGGGACCTAAAAGCTTGTTTAATTTTTAAGTTTCTCCGCAATTTCGTGATTCACACAAAATTCGCTTCGGTCTAAAAATTAATAGTGCATGCAATTAACTTCGTCAAATAAAGGATTTTAAGCAAGAAAGACACTTAATTTGGTATTTATTAATATAATTTGCTAATTTACAATATATCTTATATTATTTCATTTGCTTTATTTAGCGTTAATTCCGCGTACGAAGCGCTGCGAAGTTTGATTCCCACGGAGCCAGTGAATCGAAAATTGTCTAAAATCGAAATCATACGCTTAGCCAGCAGCTACATTACACACTTGCGCAGCACGTTAAACACCGGTAAGTGTATTTACTATTTGTGTACTTATTATTTTTGATCAACCCAATCCTCACAGGCACAGATCGACAGCCCTGCTTAGTGCACAAATGGAAAAACGAGAACGCAGAAGAGTTCAACGGCGTATCGGAGCGATTAAGCATTTGCACATTCTGCTTGAGAACAAAGTTTCCACATTCGACGCTTAGTGGATAATAGTTTTTTTCAATACCATGTTAAGAATACGTTCGCTTTTACGTAAAAAACGATTTGGCGAAACTTGGTTTTTAATCGTTAGATTTTAATATAATTTTTTATATATAATTTCCACACTCAACAGCCTTATACCAGCGAAAAATTTGCGATAAAAAAAACAATAATAACACAATTAAAGCAAGGTACGGAGTGAAACAGAATCCGTTCTGATAAGTTTCAACTCGTAATAAAAAAAAATTCGAAAAAACGTTGAATTTCAGCTAAGGGAATGGCGTTGTCCTATACTCTTTGGCGAAAATCTGATAGTTGCCAAAGGCATCCAACTGTTCGAATTCGACAGCCATTGGAGCAGATAAATAGTCGGCCCAAAACGATAGATAATGAAGAAGACTCGTTTGAATTTGGTCAAGAACGACAACAAGATTGCTAAGTTTTAACTGAACATCAAATATATTTTTTTTTCATTTGTAAAAACAGAGAACTCACTTATCGCTCGTAAAAAGAACTTCAAGACTTCCATAACTCAAAAAACACCAGATTTGAGTGAACGATGTAGAAATATTCCTTATGTCCTACTAAGTATTATATTGTGTAAAATATCATCTATGTAAACGGTAGTCTAGTGAGTTTATTGCGAAAGAAATCTTTGATTTTTGTAATTTTTATAAGTTACAGTCAATGTCCTATATTTGAAGAGAAAAATTTGTTGTCAAACTACTTAGTAGCGAATGTTCATACAATCGCATAGAAAATATCCCTAGCCAATTGAAATAGATGAAATAGTTCAATTTCTTAATAGGCTATTAATAATTGCAAAACAAAACATGCAGCCACAAGACATTTCAATTAATTTAACTAATTTTCAAAAATTAAAGTAGTCGACAGAAAATATTTTAATACATTCCCATTTTTCTGATCGCTCTTCTTGGGCAGCACTGCTGTAAATATTCTTTCACCAATAAGCATTTTATATTTAACGATCATTTTGATCAACAGTGAAATTATTTTTTTTTAATGATACCTACATTAGTTATAACGTTGTAATATACCACCAAAATCTTAACATAGGTGAAGTGTAATTTTTTTTATCCGTTGATAGTTTGAGCCTGTAAAAAATATGAAAACTATTGTCCAATTTGAATAAAGTTACGTCTATAAATATTGATGTTTATTTGCAATAAATATAATGGATTTTCAACTACACAATATTGATCGATTGATTTAAATAATGGAAACTTCCGAGAAGCAAGCAAATAAACAATGTAACAAACAATAAGATGAAACATAATTTACTCAGTAAAATTTATGTATAAGCTGTATTCATATGTATGTATATATATATAACAATTACAATTACAAAAGTACACGAAACGACATTACATGTGGACAGGGACTGTGACGGGGACGGGAACGGGGGACAGCAGTAATGATAATAATAACTCATAGGTGGAGACTATCTTTTGCTATATAAAGATAAAGTTTGTATAATTTATGCTTTAAATACATTTAGATGTAGAGAAGTATGTATGTATGTATGTATATAGTGTGTGGTATATGGTATATGCATATCATAAATGTTTTTACTTAAAGAACTAGAAAACATCATTATCAGCAGCATTTATCATAATCCTTATCTGAATCATCATCATCTTCATCAGCATCATAATCATCATTATGTTTATTATACATACAAATAGCTTTAATTATATTTAACTTTATACTTTGCGCTCGAACGTGGATCGATATTGGGATCAGATTTCCACATTTCCTCGATTTGCAGCTTTACCCTGGCACATATTCCATCCAGGTTGATAAAGTTAATAAAGCATTTTATAAATTCATAACTTAGTAATTTCTTAGGACACTTTTGCGAAACACAAAATCTTTAAGCTTATTTTTTCATATCCATTGTATTTATATATATTAATTTATGTTTAATTTAATTTACTTTGCTTGTGTTTAAGTGCTTAATATTTGCGTTTCAGCAATTTTAGTCCAGAATGTCTACGAAGGCAACGTGCGCCGATTTTCAAGTTTTGTTATTTTAAGATTCTAGTTTCAATTTTAGTTTAAGTATCAGTTATCAGTTACAGTTGCTGTTTCATTTCATCAGTTGTTAGCTTTAGAATTCTATTATATTTATATATATGGTCAGATCATATATTATTACAGTATCTAATTGTAATAAGGACGACGGCATTTTAGGAATTGTTTATGCACAAAGCAATTAGTTATTAGTTATGCTTTTATGTTCGCTTTTAAGCCTGTATTTATATATATAGAAATATATATATTTTTTTTTTCATATGCATGCGTGTGTGTAAATGTTGTGTGTAGATTATTAATCGATGCTTCTATCATTATGTTATAGAAACATTTGATTTGATGACTTATTGACTTGGCTCAACTTGGTCTGGTTGGCTTCCCGGATACTTCTCTGTGCATTCTGTGCTTTTGTTTGGTTGTTTGATTGGTTGGTTGGTTGGTTAATTAGTTGATTGATTAACTTATTGATTGTTTATTGCTGCTTGCTGTTTAGTATCTGCTATTGTTAAACTGTGAATTCACCGCCGAGCTGACGGCAGAGGAGGCCGCCTCCTGGACATGCTGATTGCGCAGAAACTCGGTGGTGAACTCAGCCTTAGCCTTATCCATGCTGGCACCGGTGCTGCGGTAAATCGCATGGATCTTCATAATCATCAGCACATTAGCGCCAGCGGTGATGGCGAAACAAAACGCAATGATCAGCAACAACAGGCCAATAATGATGCCCGCAGCCGAGCTCTCGAACACTGAGATGGCCGTGATAAAGCCACAGTAGCCATTGTTTTTAATGCCAATGGCCTGGACGACCGTGTAGATCGTTTGAAAGAAGAACACGAAAAAGAACACCATAAAGTTGAAGCTCGAATCATTGCGGAATGCCTTATAAGCTGGCCGAAACCTATGCACATCAACAAGAAAGAGACGGAGATTAGTGCGATTGCCAACAAGATGGAAAGAGATATAGAGATAGAAAGAGAACACACGATAGAGTGTTTATTAACTGAACGTTATCAACTTACCAGCAAACGTACGACGCGGGCGTGAAGAGCACAGCGTAGATGATGGCCACCATCAGATTGAGAATGGTGCCCCCGTGGAAGAGCAAAATGAGAGCTCCGATGATATTGGCGCACAGCGTCATAGTGTAAACTGTTAAAAAGGGAAGAGAGTTGCAGATTATAAGTCAATGTTGTAGCTTAAGTCTATATACGAGTAAACTAGACAACTAGACGTTTCGAGGTCCGGGACAAAAAATATAAGGGGCCCTATTTTCTGAAATTTTTAATTTTTTCATACGCCGGAGGCCCTCGATCCGGTGGCCCGGTAAAGATTTCCCTTTTTTTCCTTCCCTAGCAAATAAATCTGTTTGCAAAGACAACATACTAATTGTTGGTAACATTACTTGCTCGGATAAATACTTTAGTCTTATCTTTACGATGCAGTACTCTCTCGGCGCTGATCATGACCCTATTGCTTAAGCTTAAAACATTTAAATACACTAACTATTGTAATTGGTTCTTAAGCTGTAATCGTTTAAATATCATATACATATAGGGGTCCGAGTGTACAAAAGCTTTATGATTATGACCGCTATGACTAATGCAACTTGGTGGTCTTATCAGGTCTGGCTTCTCAATATAACAATAACACGGCGATAATGAATAGCAACAAATTGTGCCCAAATGCTTACACATCCAAATGTAGTACAAATGCTTGACCAGCTTTTGGAACTCGGGCGGTATTTCAACCTCAAAATCTTGATAGAAGCACGGCTTCAGACAGAAGTTATCCGGCAACGGCGGCCAATTGTTCAACTGTGGCACATTGCCGCCCTGCAACTGTTGCTCACGACGATCCAGCTCGGCAGCCTTGCGGTCCAGTTCCTCCTGGCGACGCTGTAAAACCAAAAATAAAACAAATGTTTAAGACCTCAAAGTTCAGTCATGTTCTCATAGCTTGTGAATATGAGTGGGTGTCATTCAATAGACCCTCAGACACATACACCACCCACATATACATGTATAAGAGACAGGCGGAAGACAGAGCACGCCTTTGTGGCAGCCGCAGCAATGCAGCAAAACCGCATACAAATATGTGTAATGCGAGTCGCCGAGTCAGCCGGTTGTTAACTGGAGCACTCGCACTCGCAGCCCTGGTCTGAATTGTACATATGAGTGATTTGATTTACCTGCAGCTCCTCCGAGGTGATCTGTATACTGGTACTCGGCGCCGATGCGCCCAATGAGCTCGGCTGTGGGGGCGGAACGTTCTGTGATAGAGGCTGCACAACGGCCGCTGTATTGGTTGAGTTGATTTGAAGTTGCGGCTTCGCCTGCTCCTCAAAGGGGTTGTAGTCCTCCAGAGAGACATTGGTGGACATACGTGTGGCCTGCTGTATGGCGGGATCCTAATCGACAGAGCAAGGAAAGTTCACACATTAGCTAAAGCTTGGATAGCGTAGGCGGCACACACACCACACACTATACACACACACACCCACACACACCACACACACACATGTATGTATGTATAAAGTGGTGTCGTCGTTGCACCTACAATCACGCACACATCCACATGCATGCACAAATATTGGCTTACTTGTGTGCGTGCCTGTGTATATGTGTCGGGTTTTCATCAGCAGTATTTTGTTGTCAGGCTTACCGCAAATGGATTGTCCAGATTGGGCTCGCCAAATGGTTGATCGTCGAAACCGTTGCCTGACATTTTGTGGTCGTTGCTGTTGTTGTTCTTGTTGGTATTTGTGCCAAGTTGAGCTCACACGATTTTTTCACTTTTTCGCCTAAATATTCTCTGCTGGTTTTTGCTTCTTTCTTTTTTTTTGCTTTTGAGTGACGATTTTTCGGAAATTGATGTGACCAGTTGCGCGATTGTGTGTGACCAGTTGTGGTGGTATTCTGTGTGACCGCATGCGGCAAGTGGTTAAATACGAAAACAGTATTAAATACAGTTGTGTCGTTTCGCTCTGAAAAAGTTCAAATGAACGGGTCATTAAGATGAACGAATCATGAACAATCAATCATGAACTAAATCGATCATTTAGCAGCAGGTCAGTAATTGCTTAAAAATAATTTAATTTCTTAAAGAAATACAATAAGAAACTTATACATGGAGTTTCCCGATTAGATTCAATTTCTTCTTTAATTACATGCAACAAAGTTTCAATTTAACATACCTTTAAGTTTCGAGCAATGTGAAAGGTTACTTAAGCCCAAAGTAAAAACACAACTTACTCTTTTTTCTCATTTTCAAAAAGCTAGGATATTTGGCTTATACTTACCCAAAAAAATTAACAGATAATCCTGAATCTAATTGGCATTTATCGTCTATTTTAATTAAAAACTTAAAACACATTTCATATTTCACTTAAGAGAAACAGTTGGCCTATTCACATCGTTGATCATTCATAAGCAACTGACTAACTGATCAGAATGACTTTATTCATCTTTCCTCGTTCACGACCAACTGAATAGAAACCATATTGTTCATAGTTCATGACCAACTAAATAAAAACCATCTCGTTCATAGTTCATGAGCACCTGAATAACTGAACTAAATGACTAACAATAACAAATTTTTCATTTATTTAGCAAGTGTTAAATCCGAACATTCAAAAATTGTAACATAGCCATTGTATTGTAAATGAACTAAATGACTGATTTAAATCACGACTCAAAAATGAACAATTGAACTTATTCAGCAAATTAAACTAAAAAGCCCAACTCTAGTATTAAAGCAATAGCTGACTATCGCACATCGATAGCTAGCCATATCGATATGGCTTTGCGAAACCCAATCTTCGCCATGTGATATCGATAAGTAAAATTCAAATGCGTTTTTTATTTTTTATAACGTAAGAAACTTTTATTTATTAAAGTACAGCTTAACACATGCACACGCACTTAATGTACTTGGAAGACAAATTGACGCTTGCTGCGCATTTGTAAAGACGTAATCATTACATTCATAAACATATACAAAAAATTATGCTTAGATACATTATTATTATTACATACATATTACAAGCTACATGTACGTTACATGCTACAATAAATTAAATCTTTATTGTTCTCTCTTAAATATTCGGCAGCTACTCATGCTGTGTGCGTAAGTACATTTCATTTGCATTTGAAATTGGCGCACCAAATACTTTGACGCATTTTGACTCAAGACCCACGATTACTATACAAATATACATACATACATTTCAATATATATGTATGTACAGCTGCGGTCAAAAAAATAGTAGTGCCTGCAATGAACTTACAAAAGCTCAAAATTTAAAGACTTTTAATTTATCCAAATTTTTTATTTAATTTTTTTAAGATACGTTATTATATTGTTAATCCATCTGAGAAATCAAAGATAGTGAACAGTTATTATTTTCCGACTTAGGAATTTTTTTCTTGCAATAGCCTGAAAAATGGGCGGTCAAAATAATAGTAGTGAATGCCTTAAAAGTGAAAAAAAAGGATATTAAGCAGGAAAGGCACTTGATTTGATATTTATAATTGTTATTTGATAATTTTCTATAAATTGTATAAAAAATATTTTGCTTAGAGTTGTTACAATGGGGCGTGGCAAGCATTGCACTCCAGAAAAGCGTGCTCCTATAAAAAATTTATTTCAAAAAGGATAACGTTTAAGGAAGTGGAAAAATTTGATTAGATGATTGCCAACCATAATCGGAAACGCCATTAAGTAGTCGCCAAAATAGGATAAATGAGGAAGACCTCGATCCATGTCCAAAAGACAAGTGACAAAAGTAGTGAGGTTTTTGAAACGCGACCCTTTTGCTCCTGCAGCACTTAAAAAAAGGACTTTGGTATGGACCAAAGTGTGTAAAACATTCTTAGATGTTTGCGAAATAATAATCTGGCAGAAAGAAGCCCGTGAAAAATTCCGTTATTGAAAAAAATACCTGCCCAAAAGCGATTTCGATTTGCTAAGGATCATCTGAATTGACCCTAGAGAAATAAAGAAACCTCTAGTGGTCGGATGTGTCCAAAATTATTTTTATTACTGGTCGAGGGTCTCGACAACATGTAAGGTATCCGTTAAAGTCCGAATATCAGCCCAGATTCACCTGCAGGACTATCAAACATTGTAGTATGAGAATAATAACCTGGGCGCATTTTCACATTATTGGGTCCAACCCATATAATGGATCATAACCATAATGGAAAGGCACGAACAAGTGAAAATTCTGCAGGACACTATGCTACCGTATTTTTCAGATGATATGCCGATAATTTGGAGGTTCCAACAGGACATAGCCCCAAGGCATATCAGCAAATCTTCGAAAGAATGGTTCGCATAGAAAAAAGTTAATGTAGTGGAGTGGTCACCACGGTCCCCCGATCTGAGTCCCATTGAAAATTTGTGGTCCGATATGAAGGAGGATATTGCCAAGCATCAACCAACAAATAATATTCATCTTTGGAAGATCGCTAGGAGCGCCTGGAGCTCAATACAAACAGAACGATGTAAAAGCCATGATCCGTCGTTGTAAGGCGGTAATTCAAGATAAAGGCTTCACAACAAATTACTAAATTTGTAAATTATTAAGTGCATTTCACATATCTAACCTTTTAAATAAAAAAAAGGGGGTTTTGGATCGTTTTCATCATTAAAATTTTTGAATATGTTCATCACTACTATTATTTTGACTGCCCATTTTTCAGACTATTGCAAGAAAAAAATTCCTAAGTCGAAAAATAATAACTGTTCACTATCTTTGATTTCTCAGATAGATTAACAATATATTAACGTATCTTAAAAAAATTATATAAAAAATTTGGATAAATGAAAAGTCATTAAATTTTAAGTTTTTGTAAATTCATTGCACGCACTACTATTTTTTTGACCGCAACTGTATGTGTATATATGTATAGTGCATATGTAAGATGTATAGCGCAATATCGACTACCAACTAAATTGTTTGTAAAGTAAAAAAAAATATATTTATGTATTTATAGATGTAATTATTAATTGTTGTTTGTGTTTAGCTTTAGATTGCGGCAAACGACAAATATATGTACATACATATGTACTATATATTTCTTTCCCGTTTCATCTTTGCTAATTCTTTGCCATTAACAGTTAAGGTCGACAGTACAGTTGAAACTGGGAGACATTCGAATTTCGACCTAACCCGTTACGTCAATAGCTTTTGTCATTTCTCTTTATTATTATTAAGATTGGTTTTGTCTTTTGTGATTTCTAAACGATATTGCTTTCAAAGGTTTTGTCCACTCTTCACTTTCTTCGCTTCTTTCGATTTGCATTTCGTTGTCGTCGTCGCTCTACTGACTGTCTAATAATTATACGGCCCATATTGGGAGCCATGATAGTAGGGACCCGGATAGATCTGCGGTTGTGCGTAGTTGGCGTAGGGTGGATACGGGGGCTGCTTTTGCGAATACACTGTAAGAAAAAAGAGAGGAATTCGAGAAATGCAGTTAGTATTTTGTTGACTCGAACTCCAGATCCGGGGACTCACCGGGCATCAAATACTGCAGATTCAGTTGCTCCTCCTTCTCGCGCTCGTTGCGCAGACAGACGGCAGCGCCGGACAACAAGATGGCAGCCAGGAGACAGGTGCCAATGCCTGTCCAGGCCACAATGTAGGACCAATCGTAGACGATCTTTGTGTTGTCACGCAGCACCTGTAAAAAGAACGGGCGATTAAAATGGGAGCTCAGGACAGAACTGGACAGGATGAGCTAACGCACCGTATTCCACTGCTGGAAGTAATCCTCGCCAACGACCTTCTCCTTCTCGAAGAACTCGACCGTATGCCAGAGACCCATGGCGCCAGCGGCCAGTAGACAAGTGACCAGAAGCAGAATCGATGTGGCTGTTATGGCGCCTGATGAACGCTTCCAGCAGCCGGAGAGTCCCGTCCAGAATGCACAGAAGATGGTCACAAAGCTAATGATGAACAGCGCAATGCAGGATCGTGCCAAATGCAATCTCGATGTTGCATCTTCGTTGGAAATCTTATCATCCTCCACTTGTGGAAAATAGTCAATGTTCGAGCAGTGCGTCTCAATCGGCGACAAATACGTGGGAACTGTTTTCAATAATGAACGATTAATTTGGTTAATTTTATAATAGTATTATAATATATAAAAACTAATTAACTAATCAACGATAAAAGTTGAAAAAGTTGATTTTTAGAAAAACTCAAAAATGTTCAAGTAATTTTCAATCATTTCCTTGAAATAATCGTATGTGATTTTCAAATAGAGATTAATATGCCAAAGTGCTTAACAACTTATAACGAACTATCCTGTGCAAGATTATTACTAATTTCGATATACACTAGCCAGAAAAACTATGCGTACACCCTTATTTTTGCTTTAACAGCTATGTTAGTGAAGTTATCACAGTAAAAAAAATATATTTGGAAAGGTCGTTCAAATTCCGTTTACAATATTCTTAACCCATTAAGTACCCATTGAATATTTTGAGTTCAAAAAAAGGTAAATTTTTCAACTTTTTTCCTCGATTTTTTCCAAAAAAGTGTTGGGATGCAAAAAATTTTGAAACAATTCTAGGAATGATTGCGAAAAAAATTTTCAAAAATATTTTTGTTAGTATTTTTTAAACTTGTTTGAAAATCCTAAAAATGACCATTTTAACCCATTTTTCCTCATTTTCATGCAAAAAGCGCCTTTTGCAGTTTTCAAACAAACAAACAAGCCACTGTATGTACATATGTATGTGTTGACTGATATTTGCGAACTCAGATTTAGACTCGTAACGTTAGCTTACCTGATGATGCCGGCGGACGCTCTTTGGGATAGCATATCCTGAACAATCCACGGGTTCTCGTATAGTAATAGTATTTATTATTCAAATTGTGCAGAAGTGAATCTGCATCCGAGTGTTTGGCGGCAAAGGCCTAAAAGAGAACAAGGAAAAAAGCAAAACTTGTTAAAACTCTGCAAAGACTAAACACTATAGAGAGAGAGAGAGAGAGAAGCAATAAAATGCGTATCATTGCCACCTGCTTTACGAGTATTTATCATTGAACCTCACAGATCAGATCCCCGGAGAACCAGTTCCGCATGTGGGCGTCTTAACAAAAGATGTTGCTTTTGATTTCAACTAGCTAAAAACACAATTCATGTAGACTGTGTAGTTGTGATTGTTGTTATTATTATTATCATAATTATCATTATGGTTGACTGTCTGTCGATCATCATCCGGTCATCTGTCGTCTTAATGATACACGGATGTACCTAAGTATAGATTTGATCTTCAACGTAGGTGTACAATCTGTGTCTGTGTGTGTCTATATGCCTATGTATTCTATATGTATGCATCAGATCATGTGGCAAATAAACACGTTTCGTCGTTCGCATACGTCATTAAATGCAAATTTCATTGCGAGTTGAGCAATTTCAATTCTTACAATTGAAGGTTTTCCATTGTGAATTAACTAAGTAAGTTGGAAACTCACTTAATCATTTTGGAGGTTAAAACGGTTCATTTAATGTTTCACCACTTGTAATATGGATTCTTAGCCTGTTTAACTACATAAATCGAAATCGAAACAAAGTTCTGCACACGAGCTCCAAGTGTTTGCCTAAATCTTAGACCATTTTATAACTTAAGACCAGCTTTGATTGATACACAGTTATTCAGGTAGCTATTTAAGATCACATTTGTTTTTTAGTCTCAGACATTAAGTTATATTTTCCAGTCAATGCGCCAAACCTTCATGGTTGATCACAAATGATGCTCAGCTCATAAGATGAGATATGCTTGAAATCTGAGAGCTACTCGTAATTGAATAATCGCTTCGAAACTGTCTAAGAAATTTTTACAGTTTTAGAATTTGAGAGTTTTTCTAATCCAAATGTTTTTCATTAAATACGAAATTCAAGAAACCATTCCTAATGAATAAGCTACTCAGCAAACCACTCCCAATTTCATTTGAAGAAAAGAGAGTTCTTGTGAGGATTTACACAGTACAGAATTTGATGAGAGTTTCCATAGTTTCGGTCCTAATCCTAAAGAATGATCTTAACAATACAAATCTGAAAGCTTCTTTTCTTACACCCAATTTAAAAACAAAAACCTTCCCAACCAGAGTGTCAAACGGAAACGAATATCGGTATCACTTACGATATCGGTTATCGGCTACACAAAATCGTAGGATATCCGTTTCGCAACGGTTACCGGTTATTTTCTTGCTTCTGTTTCGAAATACCGGTTTATAATTGGTTCACAACAAAAAATTGTTTTTTTTAGAATAAAAGGAAATTATATATGAGCTAATCCCAGAAACAGTCTTACATATTGTAAAATTTTTTTCCAGAAATTATGAAAGTTATGTATTTCAGCAATATACACTAGAAGAAATTTATTAGGATGGGCATATCGATTTTACACTGGAATAAATTCACTTATATATTTTTATATTTTTGTCCATTTTCCTAAAAATTGACTTCCAAAGTGGACCGTTTGTATTTCAACGATTACACTAGATTGTAACAAACTTTAATTTAAAACCAGGTTTTCAAGCTGCTTTCGATATATAATTTACAAAAAAAGACAGACATAAACAACATAAATACATATGTAATGGAAAAAATGTTGAGTGCGATCCGTTCCGTCCGACACTTAGGTTCTAGTCGTTTGCTAAAAAACCATAAACTTCTTTGATTTTAAATAAGTTATTTCTGCATTCTATTGTCAGCTGTCTTTTAGATATTGGATTTGTGTGCTTTATAATGCATAAATCGCTAAAAAATTACAAATGTTATGGAATATTTAAAAGTAACTTCCACTTTGTGTAGCGTGCGCTACTGTAAAGAAATTATATTTTATGCCATTCGAACTTACACTTAAATCCCTCTAAGCACTAAACAAAAAGGGACTGTTCATCTATCGAAAGTCCAAAAAAGTTGTACGCGATTAGCCCATATACCATGTTTATATAACAAAAATATTTGATTTCAAAAAGATTTTTCTTTTCGATGGAATGTAATTCAACAACAACAATTAACAACAAAATTTAATTTAACGATTGATTGAGCCGAAACTAACCATATGCATGAATAGTAGGGTGTCCCTTATTTGGTCAAAGTCAATATTTTTAAACGCATACGGGCTAGTTCTGTTCATTAGGTCCTAAAGCACTCAGAAATAAATTTTTACCTCAATCGGAGTATGATAACTGTGCCGACTTGGATCGGAAAATTTAAAGATTATATGGGACAAAAAAATTTTTTTTTATTTTTTAAATTTTTTATTTTTTTATTTTGTTTATCAGGTCCTAAAGAACTTAAAACCAAGTTTTCACCTTAATCGGAGTATGATAACCCATTCAAATTTGCATCGAAACATGAAAAATCATCGAAAAATGTATAATCAGTGCTAAAATACTGTTTTTTCATGTTTCGATGCAAATTTGAATGGGTTATCTTACTCCGATTAAGGTGAAAACTTGGTTTTGAGTTCTTTAGGACCTGATAAACAAAATAAAAAAATAAAAAATTAAAAAATAAAAAAAAATTTTTTTTGTCCCATATAATCTTTAAATTTTCCGATCCAAGTCGGCACGGGTTATCATACTCCGATTGAGGTAAAAATTTATTTCTGAGTGCTTTAGGACCTAATGAACAGAACTAGCCCGTATGCGTTTAAAAATATTGACTTTGACCAAATAAGGAACACCCTAATGAATAGGTTACAGATTAATCATTTACGGTTATCAATTTCAATCGGTTAATACCGGTAAGCGGCTATGTTTTTGACTTTAATCTCTGTTCCCAACACGTATGAATCTCCATTTACAAATCAGGCAATTTTTCTAGTCTTTTTGCAAATCTTAGAGAATGATATTGCCAAAAATAAAACCATTGTTCAAACTCGAAGAAGAGACAGAAAGAGAACTTGTGAGTTTCCACAGTAATCTGTAATTCTCAGGCTTTCGCTGCTTTGATCGACCTTCGAGCTTTCCTCGGACTATATTCGACTTGCCCAGTTGTGCGTAACCCCACAATTAACTGCTGGCCAGCTACCATAAGTATAAGTATAAGTATATGGCTATGCCCAATTGATGCTCTCGTTTCCCAGGAGCTAAGCGCTCTGCTCTGCTCTGCCTCGGCCTCGGCCTGGTACACACGACTGATTTTCGGATTTGCGAGGTGCTTTCTAGCTGAATGGTTTTCTAATACCAACAATTTGCTGCAACTGCAACTTGCCGAGTATACTAATATCATAAATTTAACGATTTAGAAACAACTTTGACAAGGGAGCCCTTAATTGACAAGACTTTCATAAGAAAGTTACAAAATTAATCCGCTGTGGAGTGTGGAGAGTGGCGAGTGACGAGTGGGAAGGCAATGCGCTAATAAAAGACCAGCCCAGACCAGACCAGACCAGCAAGCCAATGTTAACCAAACGGGTCCAAAGGGACCACAGCCAAACAACGAACCAAGCGAAGCGAGTCAAACATTTCATAAGAGATCTGGGCGGGCAACACCTTCCAGTTCCCAGTTCGGGTATCTTGCTTTTTTTTATTATTTCTTTGCATTTCTTTTCTTTGCTTTGCTTTGCTTTTCTTTTCATTTCCATTTCCATTTTTTTTTATTTATTTATTTCTCTTTTTTTTGGTAACAGCCCTATGCAATCATTTCGACGTGTTGCGTAAGCGAAAAGCATTTTTCACAAGCATCCAATTTACATAAGTCCAGCTCTCCAGTTCCGATGCAAGTTTTCAATATGAGACTTCGACTTTACCTTCCCCCGGATCTCCTCCTCCTTCCCACTGTCAATATAAAAAATTTGTTAACTTTTCTTTGGCGCTGTTGTTGTTTTTGGTTTTTTATGTCTCATTGTTATTTAAGTACCGGACATTAAGTAAAACACGTTTCGCGTTTTTGGTGGCAGACAAGTCTCTTTTCTCTTTTCTTTGGAGCAAGAGGGCTGCAGAGAGAGAGAGAGAGAGAGAGAGAGAGGGAGAGTGTGGAAAGGGAGGGGTTGTGAGTAGCTGAAAGTTGCCACTAGAGTAGCTGATTAACATTTTCCCAAAACACACACACGAAATGTAGAATTTCATGGGGCAAACGTGTGAAACGTGATTTCAATTCAAAATGCTGGATATTTGTGACTCAGTAACAAATGAATTCCTCATGAGGGCTAATACTTACAAATACGTGTTCTTATATCGACAACTCAAGATTAGCATCAGATATCATCTCCTATTCTTACTTAAAACTCAATCACAATTAAAACTAACAGATCCCACCAACTGATTTCATAAATCTTAAGTAATCTGCTCGATCAAGAGCATCACTCAAATCAAAAACTGTCTAACCGATCGATTCATTTGATGTATAGTTTTCAGTGCTTCTTGCAATTCACGTAAGTATAACCTTAGTCTTAAGAGAAGAAAGATTAGCTTAATAATAACAGATGTAACATATCTGATAACTGTATATTTAAAGAAGAGAGATCGTTGGTAGCATAGTATACAACAGCGGTGGGCACGCAGTGGCTCCGGGAGCAGCGGCTGCTCCCAGCTTAGGTAGACTCTAATAGGGTTGTCGTTGTTGTTGATGTTGATGTAGTCTACAATATTCGACCGGCTATCTAAAATGGTATCAACTCAAGAGTCAAGATCTGCTAGTATTCCCTCTCTAAGAAGAACTAAAAGTGGTCTTAGCAAATATACAAGAGTTTCCAAGTGTATCAGTTAACATAGAGCACGATTAGGAAGCAAAGGCTCATAACATATCATCTATTCTCGACTAGTTTCAGACGCTCACTACAGGGTCTACAGTTACCAGTTTCCAGATGCTAGACAACACATGGCTTTAACTGAATGTCTATCGCTCTGGCTGATATTAATAAGGCACAAGTATTTTTATGACACAGCCAAACGAGTTTGTTGAGAAGCAGATACAGATACATAGACTTGGAGAGACTTGGAGCGATAGCCCCTCACCACACTGCACGCCACCGAGCGGATGTTGGTGATTAGCCAATCGACGGCGACAAAAGCCAAGTCTGCTCTGACCAAGTGGTAAACTGGATCAGTTCTACGCGTGGTGCAGGATGCCAACCACACTCAACTTGTAGTGCTCCAAGGCCGCGATCCGGTAAGACACCAACAACCTCAACTACGAGTACAATGCAAAAAAAAAAACTCAAAAAATATGTACTTCAAAAATAAGACAACAAAATAGAGAAGAAATAACACAAATGCAGGCGACACATTTTTTGGGTGCGGCAAATTAGAAAACTCAACAACAACAGCAAAAATAACACTCCCAATATTGTCGCTGGTTTCGTCTCTGAATAATTTATTTCGATTGGAATGCATGGCAATTATTTTTGGTGCACATATTTTAGCTTGTTATTGTATTTCTTGTTTCTTATTATTGTTTTCTTGACTCGACTTGACTTTGTTTTATAACTTTGCCATTCGAGTTTCTAGTTTTATTGCAAAGGTCGTGGGAGCGCGACTTTGGCACTACATCTTCATTTCAAAATCTCAATCTTGTCAATCTCTTCAGTCTCACACATTGTGCGTACTGAAGTTCAACGTCCAAATTCCAAAACCAAATCGAAGCAATAAAAACTATAATTATGAACAGCTGAGAGCCCCAGTACGGAAGCCGCCCCAAAAATTGCTCAATTTTGAGACAAATCAAACAGTTACCTACAAAAAATCAAATTAAATTCGAGTCAAAAATGATTCAACTTCAATCATTTGTGTATTCAAGCCAAAAAAGAAAAGATACAAAATGCTTATCGAGGCATGTGTGTGTTTATTTTTTTTTTCAATTTGATTTTATTTTTCTGTAGGAAGCGAAAGCGTTTGAAATCGCACACTCAAAATAATTACGATTGAAGTGAGCTCAAAAGATGTGTGAGAAAGATTGGAATCTGCGGAATCTTGAGAACCTCGCATGCTAATGATAATGACCATAGCGAAAGCACTGTTTGCTTTAAGAACGTGCAAAATAAACTAAAAACACAATTCACTTTAGCTAGCATTTAAAATACCTAATGGAAATAAGTCTTTATTTCGAATAAAAAAGGGGAAATAATAATCAAAATTACAGCTAAGAAAGTTGTACTTAACTGTAACGTAACCAAACAGCAATAGGAATTACCAACATTCTTGACATATTTCGTCTCCCCTTGAGTCTTGGCACCACGCCCAGGGATTTGAAGCAATTGGCCAAGCAACCACCAGGCTGTGATTTGGCCAGTTGTCAGTCGTTGAAACCCAACGCCAAATGCAATTCACTTTATGCAAATGTGTTTGGTTCTCGCTTGGCTTTCATAACGTCGCGACGTTAAAAACTCTTACGGCTGTACACAACTTATTATAGTGCTGATATATCATTTTGGAATTTCACATGATGTCAGCAAATAAAATACAATTTAACCAGTTAATGATGCTCGTCTGCTGACGCTTCAATAATAAATTCTAAACGATTTATTACTAACCGTTTTGTTAAGAGTCACTTTGCTAGAAGATGCCCTGTTCTTTGCCTCAATGAGGTAGATCCATTCGAAATTGCGAATTAAATAATTTCTTTATTAAGTGATCGTTATATTTAAAAATCAATTAGTCAAGTCTGAAGTTTTAAGATCGCAGTTCTTACAATTCGTAATGTTAAATTTTGAATAAATTTGATCTGCCCGACATTAAAAATTACGTGATTCTAGCTCTTACCATCTCTTCGATTCTATTGATGTGGGTTTTCAAGAATATTTAAACATTTAGTGATCTATGTATATTTTGATCAGCCTTCTTCAAGTTTTGTAACATACTTTATACAACCTAAATATACCCTCGACCAGGGTGTAAGAAAAACAATTTCACCATGTATGATTTTACAATTTATAATTGATATATAGTATGGGCACAAGGTACACAGAAAAAGAGAAACATAAATGAAATCTCAGCTACAAGGCGACAGCTGCTGTTTGTGCTGGTCACACATGGCGTATGAGCAATTTGGCAAAAGCTTAATTAATTTCCAGAGTCTCAAATTAACATGTGTTTCATCTTTCATCTTGACAAATCAAATCGCTTACTAAGCGTAAAAATCCGGCACGAAATTCATTCATTGACAAAGCAAAGAAAGACGAGAGAAAAAAACAACAAAAAACTAAGCAACAAAAAAAAAAACATACAAAAAAACCTCATGTGGAAAATGGAAAAAACAACAAGTCAGTAAGTATAACAGCAGCTTTTCATTTCTTTTCATTTCATTTAATTTCTTTTTGGTTTTTCTCCTCAAGACAACAACAAAAAGTTGACGCTCGTCGCATTGCCCGTAAAACAACGCCAGGCAGCTCCAAAACGCGGCAATTCCCATCCCCTTCCACATCCCCGTCCCCAACGAATGAAATGCAGCAAAACGAAACGAAATGAAAGAAATGAAAAGAAAAAAGAAAACAAGATATAAAGACAAGAAGAAAACAAAGCAATAAGTGCAATGGATAGAAGGGTTTTCTCTTTTAACGAGCCAACGAACGAACGAACCAACAAACGAGCGAACGAACGAACGAACCAAGCAAAAAGTTGGCCAAAAGCGCAGTTTCATCAATCGGATTTGTGTCCGATCCGAATCGGATCGGGTCGGATCGTGGATTGGATCGTGGATTCAACAGCGACTTGCCTTTGACAAAATAAGAGAAAAAACAACAACCACAACAACAACAACAATTATCAACTTCGACTTAGGGCTGCGATCCATAGATCGGGAGAAGTCGCAAGAGGCGACGACGCAACGGGAACGAGTATCGCATACCAATTTTGAGCAACTTGAAAACGTGAAACGAGTGAAAATTCAAAACCTGTTTGCCAGATACTTATACGTATAGTACATATGTATGTACATAGGCGTGTGTGTAAGCGATCGACCCCCCTCCCCCTATGTCCCTCTTCCCAACAGCCAAATGGTTTTGGCTTTGGCTAAGGCAGCAAAATAAATACGAAATACGAGACAAACACAAAAAAAAAAACCACAATTTTTGCTTTGGCACGCTGACAGGTACTAAAACCAGAAAGAATCTAAAGAAGAAGAAGAAGAAAAATAAGAGGAAGAAGGAGAAGTGGATGAAGCAGAGGCAATAGTAATCAGACAACAACATTGAGCAAGAAGTTGTTGCTGCTGAAGTCGAAGTTCTTGTTTTCTATGAAGCGCTTGAACTTTGGTTGAACGCGCAACAAATTGAGAGAAAAGAGATAGAGCTAGATAGATGGATAGAGAGAGAGAGAGAGAGAGAGAGAGAGAGAGAAACAGAGACTAGTACTCGCAATGGTATTGCTGATAACAGTAATCCACACAGATAAAGTTCCAAGAAAACAAACAAATGAGACAAGCGCATAAAAAGCAACATAGAACCAAAAAAAATAAACAATCAAAAATATTCTGCTATTTTGTACTTAAAAATGAATTTAACTTTTCAAATCGGTACCACCTTGAAGTAAAAAGAAGAAATCTTTAAATGCTTCAAGATGGTGCTGGGACTGATTTTAATAAAATCGATTTTAAATCGATTTAAATAGATTTTTTCTTTGGTGGAGCAAAAACCGATTTTGTTTTAAGAAAAATAGATTTTTTTTAAAAAGGAAAATGCTACTTGTGACTGGGAACGTAAAGGCGCGTATGTTTGAGTACACAAAATGTAGTAAAGAATAGCTGTTTTTCCATCTGTCATATGAATTAAATAAAGCTAATTTTAGTCATTTGAATTTGAATTTATTTTAATTTTAAATTTATTTTAACTATTTTCCACTTTTTTTTATTAATGATAAACTGTTAAACAACATAAAAAATTGCGATAAATAATATAAATACTACAAAAAAAAAGCAAACCAAATAAAGTAAAAAAAAAACCAAAGTTAAAAAATTTTCTTAAAAAAATCGATTTTTAATAGATTTTTTCTTCTTAAAAAATATAAATGAATCGATTTTTAAAAAAATCTTAAAGTCCCAGCTTGATTAAAGTATTTTAATGCTCATTTTTATAAACTTTTACTCATAACTATAAAGCATAGATTTAAGAAATCGTAAATATTTCATTTGAGTGCGTTCGAACTTCATATCAGCACGACTTTTTTCTCTGTGTTTTGTATTTAAATTCCACAATCGAATCGTTTCTCATTAAATTCCAACATACATAAAAACCCCCGTTGTTTTCTCAGGTAGCTCAAAAAACCATTCAGTTACCATAAACGAAATCAACATCAATTCGTGGCGAAACAATTGATTTGAAATGGATATGTTGACCAAGTGTTACAAATGGATTGCCAAGGTAGCCAGCTAAATTTTTGTTCTAATGAGTTTGTAAATACAGTGTGTACCAGAGTTCTTAACTACTCGCCACAGACCAGAAATACAAAAAAAAAAATAAAATAAATAACAGAATAAAATAAATTAAAAGAATAAAAGAAAATTGGACAAAGTTGTTTATCATTTTAAGGTGTTTTTGATTTTGAATAAGTGTATATTTATAAAAATACATTTCATCAGTGATGCTATCGTACCGGAAATCTTCTTAACACTAGATTTACCAAGAAATTTGCATACCTATTTATACCAGAGCCAGTCAATTTGACTGGTTAAGAAAAGTCCTATTATTTTATATTAAAATTCTTAATCCTTTAAATGAATTGATGAGAAATAAAAGAATATAAATAAAAACATAAAAGTGCATCAATTGTGTTTTAGTTTTAATCAAAATAGTCATGTTTATTACGATGGTTTACAGTACCAGTCATTTTGACTGGAACAGAACAGAATTGAACTCAATGAATAAATGATGTCTCATAACGGTTTTCAACAAAATTCCTGATATAAAATTTTTTTTTGTAATGAGGAATTCCCGAAAATTATGCTGTCACACTAATTGATTATTACTGGATGTGTAAACAAACTTACAAACAGTGATGTTTCAAACAAGGGAACGTCCTAAAAGGGCAAAATATAAAGCATTTGCATATCAAACATATACCCAGTCAAAATGACTGGTTACGGTATAAGTGCCAAAAACAAAAAAAATCTTTTTTCCTATGAACACAAAATGAAATTAACTTATCAAATTGTATGTATTTAGTGGTTATTTAAAAAGTCATAACATAATATCGAAAAAAAATAAAAACACTTAGTCAATATTTATGAAATAAAAAGTAAAACCAGTCATTTTGACTGGTGTGGTAGATCTAGTGTTTACAATATGCGTAAATTTTTGTTGAAACAAGCTAAAAGTTACATTTATTAGCTAGAGAAGATAAAGCATTCGGTGCGTTTTAGTTGTACGGTTTTTTATAAATTTTAAAATTTATAAAACAGGATTGATTCCCTGTTGATATTTATTCGATAGAATTAAAAAAAGGAATTATTCTAACCGGAAAAAGTCTAAATCGGCAGCACTGGCGTGTACCTGCAAACTCAGATAAAGATAGAGTGCAATTATCTAAGTGCATTTGGGAAAGCACAGCTGCCTCTTTCTCTCCCTCTCCCTCTCTTTCTCTTTCTCCATCTGTCTGGCTCTCACACTATTTAATTTGCTGTTGGCCTCAGTCGCAAAGCGAGTTGGCAGCCCCGACTGATGATAGGATTAACCTTTAAGCGAGCCCAAGTAACCCAAACGTCAAACGTGCAAATATGTTCAGCACACGGTGTTGGTGTTGTTAACTTGTTTTGGTATGCGAGGTATGTCTTGGCGCTCTCACTCTTTTCCTCTCTGGTTTCGCTTTAAGCTCTCTTTCTGTCACTCTAAGCTACTTCCTCACCGTATTGTTGCACCTTCAGGCCGCTGTTGTTGTTGTTGCTTTTGTGTGTATTACATGCAAAATGAGAAATTGCCGCTGCTTCTTCTTCACCCTCAACGTCTTCTTCATTTGCCTCGCCTCCCACCTCCCACCTGCCTCACAGTCGCGTCGCTTGGCTTGGCTAAGCGCTCGCGTAGAAAGTTTTAGCGTTAACGGCTAACCAACCGCCCAACCTTCTCTCCGCTCCTCTCCTCTCCGCCCCTTTGATCGTGCGTTGCCATTGCTGCGCTTGCCTGGGGCTTTTGTTGTTGTTGCTCTGTTGATATTGTTGCTGTTTGCTTTCGACCTTTCTTCTTTTCATATGCCTCACACGCTGTGCCATGCCCTTATTTCTTCGTTGGCTAAGCAACAACACGCGCGTCTGTTACTGTTACTGTTACTGCTGTCTCTGCTGTTGCCAACGCCGACGCCGACGCCAACGCCAACGCAGACCGTTGCAGCGAACAGCTTGCACAGTGGGACACTTAAGACATAATGTAGGCATGTTTGAAATGCTCCGATGCTCGCCAAACTCGAGAAATTTTGTGTACCAACTCGGTTAATTGTACAAAACATTTTGTTCTTTTCCCAAGTTATATGAACTAATCGTAATATTTTAAGGCAGTCAATGATTTTTTGGTGTCGTTTTTAAATGTAACTGTTGAGATTTTATAATTAAAAATAATAGATTTCAAGAATTCGAACATTTTTTTTTCGAAGATCCAATCTCACTTTGATGGACAGAGGCACAGGACATACTTAATGTCGATAGCAGTTGATCTATAGCAATATTTTGACTTTTTCTAATGTAAACGACTTCAAAAAATATTTTTGGAGATAAATTTTATAGATCCGAGCTAATAGTTAAAGATAAACTTAGAATCCTATTGTGTTTTACTCTGAAAGCCCACGGTTTTTTTTAAATTTTAAATTCTATGACATTTGGACTCCTTTATTACAATAAGTTTTTGACGTTTCTACCCATAGTATCATAGTTTTGGCTTCTGCTTCTACATCATCTTTGTCTTCGACTTTTCCTCTTCTTCTTTGATGGTGGTCTGTGCACTTCTATGACGCTGAGACCTTGATTCCATTTGAACCCATTGTCTTTGACTTTGGCGGGGGTGTGAGTGAGATACACACACACACACACACAAATGTGCATATTATAATATTTTGTATGCATAACGAGACGGGAGATGCGATATTCGAGATATTAGATACAATGTATGTTCATATAAGAGCTGCGTTTGCCGTCATTTTGATGACGCTTTACACTAACCTGTATCTGATTGCGTCTGACATCATAATGCAACCAATTGTCTGTGGAGAAGGCGATCGCGAGCAGCGCTGTGGCGATAATAGCACAGATTGTCGCTATTGATAGTGTTACGGCTGAGCAGGGCATTTTGATAAGTTGTTGGTGGATATGTTGATCCTAAGATGCTTGCAGCTGCTCCTTTTGCACTGTTACTATTGCTGTTACTGTAACTGTTACTGTTACTGTTACTGTAAGTGTTAGTGCTCCTTCTGCTGTATTCTTCTGCCGCTAAACGGTTATTTTGTTGTTGTTGTGGCTTCGAAGATTTTCCCGAACGAGTAAATTCAACGACAACGAAACGAAAAAATACGGTTGTTTAGTTGTGGTTGTAGTTGTTGTTGCTTTTTGTTATTATTGTTGCTCTTCTGTTTACAGCTAGCTTCTGCTGCTGCTTCTTACTCCAGCAACCAGTTAGCTGCTGCGGCGACGACACAGAAAAAAAAACACGAAAAAAATACGTGTATAATAATTTAGCAAGCAGCGGCAACGGCAAACGGGAATAAGCCAGCCAAAGTCACATAGACACAGTAACCGACACAACAGCACACACGCATACGCATACACGCACGCACACAGACACACAGTAACAGAGACGTTGTTAATGCGACAAACGACAACGACAAACTGCGCTCAAGACAACGTTCGCCAGCGGACTGAACGCAAAAACTCTGAGCCAAGTTTCAACAGCTCAGCTCAAACGAAACGTTCATGACGACGCGACGCGACGCGAAGTTGACTTTGACGTCGACGTCGACGTCGAAGCAGGCTGAGACAGCGGCAGCGACAGCACTAAAAATGCAACCGACCCGGCTCTTCTACCTGCTGGATAAGACCACTGAACAACAACAGCAAAGACGACTGGCAAACAAGACGAAAATCACAAAAACAATGTACACTCGATCGTAGTTGTTTTTGTTGCTGTCGGCGACGACGGTGTTTTTGGACTTGTGTGCTTGTATGTATGTATGTATGTATGTATGTATGTATGTACTTTTCTTGTTGCTTTTGTTGTAACAGCCTGTTGATATTTTTCTCGTTTGGCTGCTTTGTCATATGAAAGACGAAGGCAGGAACAGGAGCAGGGTGCACTATAAAATACACTGCAATCAATTACAAGAACAAGAAATCAAATGTTGTGACGAAGAGTATTCAATTAATCATATGTATAGCTATCTTAAAATTCCTTACAGGAAAACTAACAGTTTAATTCGTTTAAACTAAAAAAGGCCTGTGTGCATTTTGAAAAAAAAAGAACGCTAATGTGAAGTCCCCGTTACTCAATCTAGACAAATATTTTTTGGGTAAATTAATTTTAAGCACCACCTGTATAAAAAATACTGCCTATTTATAGGCGCTTGCGCTTCTCAGTATGAAATATCATTTTTATACCTTGTCTTAAGCTACTTTGTGAGAACATTTGTTGAGTTAAACCATCTGACAAAATCTTTTAATACACTTGCCTATTAAACCCGTTTTTTATTTTTAAAACCGCAGTGTAAACACCAATCCCATTAAAATGCTTACAAGATCAGTTGATTTCCATTTACAACAACTTTATGCCATCTAAAACTCTGCGAAAACATGTAAGGAATTAAGGAACAATAATAAGGCAATAAAGTAGCTATAAACACTTACGGTGGCTCACAGCTTATTTCAACCAGCACAAAATGCAACTTTATTCAAAAGCTTCGATTACAACTAACTAAAAAACAAACCTAATTAAAAGTATTTAACGAAAACTAAAGTTATATCAACTCATAATTTGAAAATATTGAACATTTTCGAAAATATTTGAGTTTTTGTAAAAGTCAAGTCTTTCAACTTTTTTCCTCGATTTTTTAAAAAAATGTTGGGATGCAAAAAAATTCTTCAAAGAATTTAAATAGTGACCGCAAAAAAAAATTTCAAAAATCTCTTTGCTAGTATTTTTTATAATTTTTTGAAAATTGCTAAAAATTACTATTTTGGCCACTTTTTCCTCTATTTCATACAAAAAGTAGCTTAAGGAACAATTTTCAAAAGATTATAAAAAATATTAGCAAAGAGATTTTTGAAACTATTATTTTGCAGACACTATTAAAATTCTTAAAAAAAAAGTTGAAAAACTTGACTTTTACAAAAACTCAAATATTTTCGAAAACTTTCAATATTTTCAAATTATGAGTTGATATAACTTTAGTTTTCTGTGAATACTTTTGATAGGGTTTGTTTTTCAATTAGTTGTAATCAAAGCTTTTGAATAAAGTTGCTTTTTGTGCTGGTTGAAATAAGCTGTGAGCCACTGTATAAACAAAGCCACTGTATATCGGATCGGGATGATCAAAGCGTTTTTTTAATTGAGATAAATAAGCGCTTAAATAACATTTCTCCCAAATCACCTACGCCCCATATCTTCAGAGCTGAGTGGGTTACCAAAAATCTTAGTATGGGTAGTTAAAGCAATTCTTCCGATCGATATACATATAACTCGGTCTGATCTGACTATCGTAGCAAATTTCTATTTTTCCCGTCCATATATTATATTTTTCTAGTTGCCTTTCGCATCCTGCGCCACTTAAAACTACGAGTATATTGTATACTAAAAAAAATAAATATTTAAATTAATCATTTTAAGAAACTATGATAATTTATTTAGCCCAAATGTAGATTTTTTCCTATTTTTTTTCAGATTTAGATTTTCCTGCATTTTGACTTTCCACGATGGAATGAGGACTGTAATGTGTAGTTGCCAAATCGATGTATTGAATGGAGAAAAACTAAATTTTTTGTCAATCATATTTTTTCTATATTTGTATTATTTTGTAGCAGACAGTAAGCCGAATTGTGAAAGCTGATAACATTTCTTTCAGTGTAATGCCAAATAATGTAATGGCATTGCAGCTGTGTGCAGCAAGAGATGCTGCGGCTGCGCTGTTGACGTTGACGTCGCTGCCCCTCGGCGCAGGTAAACAACAACACACAGCACAGCAAGTGGTATGCGTTTCTATAAGTCTGCGCATGTGTGTGTGTGTGTGTGTGTGTGTGTTTGGCATTGGCATGCCGTTTCTTTGTTGTTTTCAACAGTTTTATAGTTGTCTTCTATTTTGGGTTTTTAGATATTGTGGGTTTTTTCTCAATTGCATTTTTGAGCGCGCTCTGGACGGCATCATAGCAAAAACGATTCTGATGTGTTTCCGAGTGCATACATATGTATGTGTGTGTGTGTGTGTGTGTGTAAGTGTATTCTTGGTCAAATACCAGAGCTACACTAACAAAACAAATTCGAGTATAACACAAAACAGGATAGTCTCAATTCTCAATTGTCGTTACATGTATGTATGTATGTATGTGTGTATGTATACATGTACATACATATGTATGTACAGTATACATACATACATATATACAGTGTGCCACTAATGTCTTCATACAGAATAAATTTGTCAAATTTGCGTATAATAAAGATATTTTTATGCGGGCTTTCTTATATTAATCTTTTATTCAATTGAATTCCGTTCTAACTTTTAGAATTACTTAAAGAATTTTTCTGCATGAAAATATTTTTTCTTAAAAATCGAGGAAAAAAGTTGAAAAACTGACTTTTTAAAATTCAAAATTTTCGATGGGTACTCAATGGGTTAAAGAAATTTTTGTATCATTAGAACGGAATTTAAGTGAATAAAAGATTAACATCCTTTTTATACGCAAATTTGACGAATTTATGCTGTATGAAGACATTAGTGGCACACTGTATATACATACATATGTACATATTTAGTTATTGTTGCTTTTAGCTGGACATGTCTGCGCCTGTTCGTCACTCAGTCAAACCGTCTGTCTGTCTGTTTGTCAATTTGTCCATACTTCGTTTTCTTTTCGCATGCCGTTTGCATTCCACAGCGTCAAGATTGTAGTAAGTAGTTGTTATTGCTGCTGTTGCTGCTTTTGGCTTGTTGCTTTTGCCAATAGATTATTATGTATGCGATGGGGGCATTTAATTCACATTTTAGCAAAAGTTATTAAATATTTGACAGCAACAATAACGCAAGTGTTAGTGGCAACGAAAGTGAGAGCGACAAGTGAAAAGACTTCCGCTGACCGCTGCACAGAGAATCGCTAATTTATTATGTATGCATGTGTGTAAATATGTTCATATGTATGTTAAAGAGCTCCCGGCTGGATGCCCTGTCACCGTAGACGCGTTTTTGTAATTTTAATAACTTTGCATTGTTTAGCCAATGGACAAACACAAAACGTGTTCGTTGTTGCCTTTGCCGTTGCGCTTGCCGCAGTGAAAGTAACAGGTGACCGCAACGGTCAACGCCGAAAAGTCGCGTCGCTGTCAACGCCTCCAACATATGTATGTACATTAGGGTGTCCCTTATTTGGTCAAAGTCAATATTTTTAAACGCATACGGGCTAGTTCTGTTCATTAGGTCCTAAAGCACTCAGAAATAATTTTTTACCTCAATCGGAGTATGATAACCGTGCCGACTTGGATCGGAAAATTTTAAAATTATATGGAACAAAAAAATTTTTTTTTTTTTAATTTTTTATTTTTTTATTTTGTTCATTAGGTCCTAAAGAACTCAAAACCAAGTTTTCACCTTGATCGGAGTACGATAACCCATTCAAATTTTCTTTGAAACATGAAAAATCATCGAAAAATGTATAATCAGTGTTAAAACACTGTTTTTTCATGTTTCGATGCAAATTTGAATGGGTTATCGTACTCCGATCAAGGTGAAAACTTGGTTTTGAGTTCTTTAGGACCTAATGAACAAAATAAAAAAATAAAAAATTAAAAAAAAAAAATTTTTTTTTGTTCCATATAATTTTAAAATTTTCCGATCCAAGTCGGCACGGGTTATCATACTCCGATTGAGGTAAAAAATTATTTCTGAGTGCTTTAGGACCTAATGAACAGAACTAGCCCGTATGCGTTTAAAAATATTGACTTTGACCAAATAAGGGACACTCTAATGTACATGCTTATGTATGTATGTATGTATGTGTGCGATGTTGACCCATCGCGAGACCCTTGCGCATGAAAGTCGCCAAAAAGCCAGCCGTGTGACAGAGAGAGAGAGAACGTCTACGCCAGCTGTGTGGCACAACAAATTTCTATAGCTTTCAGTCGATCAATGCACTATGGGGCGAAATCCGAAAAATCTAATATTTAGTAATTTTTATCAAATTTAAAATGGATACTAATTATACGGGCTTGTACTATGTCTTGAATGTACTAATATTCTGTATTTGTGCATGTTCTATTAATATTTTGTAAAATTAGATCAGCGGTGGGCACGAAATCTGAATTCGGGAGCACTACAACAACATCAACAGCAATAATCCTATTAGAGTCTTTCTAAGTTGGGAGCAGCCGCTGCTCCCGGAGCCACTGCGTGCCCACCGCTGAATTAGATAATGCTTTGAACACTAATTTCTTGGAAAGAAATATCAACTTTGCGGAATAATTTAGCAAAGATGCTTAACGAGGCTTACCGTACGTACACCTGTAACATATGTTGTAGATCCATTCATTGTTATTTAAATGCAATTTGTCTCAATTCCCACAATTTACCACAATCTGCGCAAATTAATTTTTTAGGACCTAACGTCACCATTTTTTATTTGACCAGTTGTTGAGGTATTTATTATTAACTCGAAAACTACTTCGGATATTTTGATGCGGTCTTTTTTTCTAGTGTTTTGTATACCCATCGAATTTATTTTTTTAAAAAAACGCGTGTCAAAATCCCCGCCCCAAATTTTTTTGTTTTAATTTTATGATTCCAAACATTTATAAGAGCACACAACTTTCTTTGTCTAACAAGTACTTTTTCTCATTATTTCTAATAAAAAACAAGGCTTTTTATTTAAAACAAAAATTATGAGCTTACTTGTTACCGATATAAAAAAAGAAAATTAAGAGCGGGGGTGGTGACACGCCCACTTTTCCAGAAATATTTCTGAGGGTGTACATAACATAACTAATAAAACCACAATACAAAATCTAGCTTATTTTAAAAATTATTAATAAATATTTGATTTTTTGGATTTCGCCCCATAGTGCAATGTCAAAATAAACAAGAAAAAAATAAATTCCAATGAATCAACATTGTGCGGTAAAGCCAATTAATCTTTGGCATCCACCAATCAAAATCTCCCTATCTTTTAAACTGGTACACAAAATAATGTGCAATTATTTCCAAGTGAAATTCACACTTTTCTGTTAAATATATATGTACACATGTATAGACAATAACAATATTCAAATAAATTAATGAAATTGTTCCGCAATGCGCCGATCAGTGCTGCCAGAATAAGTCCGTTAAAAACGGCCAGATTTGAATAAGCCAATTTCAAAGTAAAAATAAAATAGATGGTGGTGTTTTTTTAGCAACATTTTATTTTATTTCTAAATTGGAATGCAGCAACAGTAGAAACAAATTAACAGAATGCTATAAAACAAAGAAACAAATTATAATATTATTTCTTCAAAATTTGTTGATTCAAATCTGGCCGTTTTTAACGGTCACAATTGGCAGCACTGGCGCCGATAGACAGTGGCGTTGCAGGGCTGCACATTGAGAGTAATATCGATAGCTAACGTACGATAGGTGTCAATTTATGTAGCATATTTTCATGCGAACGCAATGCATATCGGTATATCGATATTTTGGTGCTCCATTTGTTGAATATCACGTTAATTAATAATAATAATATTGTGGATGACAGGGGGCTTAGAGATACAAATAATACCAAGATCAGACATTTTAAAAGCAACAGCCAACATGCCGCCCCACTATGAACGTTGTGGTGACATTGTCTGGCAATGCAAGCGCGATTCCCGCAGCTTTGCCTTCAAGTGCATCTTCTGCGAGCATCAATCAACGGCCTTCAGGGATTTTAAGGTGCATTTGGAAAGTGAACACTCGGGGCCGATGGGACTCGATCTGAGACAAGAGCCTATAAAAGAAAAGCACTGCGTAGCCAACAAAAAGAACAAACGGCATTGAAAACAACTGACCAGCTGGAAACGGAGACAACTGCACAACTCTCGATGACGGAGCTCCAAAACGATCCGTTGGAGAAGAGCGAGGCTTTGTCTGCTGCAGTCAAGCCGGATTTTGAATCCGAGCCTGAGTCGGAGCCTGTGCTTGATATGCCCAGCAACAGCAGCAGTGACAGCGATAGCGACACATTGATGGACAGTGCTGACGAGCACTCGGAGACGGAGACTGCGGTAAGTTGAACATTCAGAGGTAACCCAATCAGCAGTAGCTCCAATTCTGATTCCATATGCTTCACAGCCCACCGATTCATCGCACTTCTGGCTGCTCCAGCATCCCATAATGCTGTCCCTCATTGAGCAATTCAAGGAGACGCCCCTTCTCTGGGACATGGGCTTGCTGGAGTACCGTAACTACAAACGGCGCGGCGACGCCTGTGACCAGATCGCACGTCAGTTGAACGCACAGTTCGAGCAGCAGTTCAAGGGCCAGGAAATTGCCGACTACACGAAAAGACTACGATCCGTGTACGCAGAAGAGCAGCGACGTCTGGAGCGGAATGAGGATGCCGTACCAGCTAAATGGTACTACGAACAGCTAAGCTTTCTGGGCAAAAATGTGCGGCGGAAACGATGCTCCAGAATCGCGCAGAAGGGCAACCACAAAAGTGGCGGCGTTTCGGATGCGATGTTGCCTGTGCCGCAGCTGACGGACGAGCAGAATGTGAAGCTCATAGAGCTGTATAAGAGCTGTAATCGCCTTTGGGATATGCAGGATTTGACCTGTCGCCTGCGTCACGTGCGTGTGGAAGCCAAGAAGACGCTGCTGCAGCTGTGCCTCAGCGAATTCCAAGTGCCGCTGGAGCCGGCCCAGCTACAGCGCTACATTAAGCAGATGCGCAAAGCCTACGCACAGGAGAAGTCGCGTCGCTTTGAGTGCAAGCGCAAGGGACTCGTGTACACGCCACGCGGCCGCTTTCAGCAGCAACTGCAGTTTCTCGACGAGCACATGCCGCCCTTCCAGTGCAAGCAATGCGACGAGCTGCTCAGCAGCATGGATCGCTTCAAGGTGCATTGCGCCGAGCATGACGGCAGCTTGCCCTTCGTCTGTCCCTTCTGCAAGCGAGGCTTTACGCGCAGCGACAATTGCATTATGCATGTGAGGCGGCACACCCAAGACTTTCATCTGGCCTGCCAGGAGTGTGGCAAGCGATTTGCCAACACCACCGATCTGCAGGTGCATCGGCGCCAACACACGGGCGAGAAGCCCTATTGCTGCGACGTGTGCGGCAGTCGCTTCAGCACCTGCTCCTTCTTCGAGCGCCACAAGCGACGGCACGAGCAGCGGCCCACGGGCAAGTGCCATATATGCGACAAGGTCTTCTACGAGAACTCATTGCTCAACGATCACATGAAGGGCCATCTGAACGTGAGGGACAAGAAATGTGATGTCTGCAACAAATCCTTCACAAGCGCCAAGTATCTGCGCCAGCACAAGGAGATCCATGCGCCTCACAAGCGCTACATCTGTAAGATCTGCAGCAAGGGATTCGCCCAATACGCCGGACTCAGCGGCCACATGAAGTCGCATGGCACGACAGTGCGCGGTGTTACCAAGGAGGAAACCCTCGTGGTATCATCACCAACACATCCGCCAGCTACTGCATGAATCTAAAGACGGTTCTGTCTTTAAGACAAGAGCACTTATTGGCCTTATGAATGCTGCTACGCAATCCAAATATTATAAGTGTATGCTAACATTGTAACAAAAGTTAAATACATGTAAAATGCGTTACCATTTGTATACAAACTTTATATAATACAAATAATATATAATACTTGTAAATATTAAAAGCAGGGACTGCAAATAATGATTATTTACTTTTTTTTTTAAATAAAAAAATCAGACACTTATAAAAGACCTAGAAAATAATGGTTTGCGCCAAAATGTTTAGTTTTTTACAATCTCTGTATTTCCACCATGATTTTTTTTTTATGATTTTTACTTTTTTACTTAATGGTAATCATTATTTTTGAGTAATATTATAAAACTCAAAAATAATCATTATAAATGAGTTTTATCTTTTTCGCTTAAAATAAAACTCAAAAGTAATTTACGGCTTCTGTGTTAAGATTTTACCAATATTATTTTATATCCCTATAAAGGGACACCATATCTACCTCCCAGCATAATTTATTTTTTTATCGGAGTACGATAATCCATTCAAACTTGCATCAAAACATGAAAAAACATCGAAAAATGTATAACAGAGTGAATCGATTTGTATGGGTCCGAAAAATTGAAAAAATGGTAACCCATTTTCGTAATCTATGGTCAATTCTAAGATGTTTCCACCAAAAATCTATAGCTCTAAAATGAATTCCTGGTCCGCGCTTTTGAGTTGAAAAATTTCACTCTTTTGAAAATTTATATATTGGGTTTTTATGGTCTGATCCCGACAAACTTGGTGTCAATACTCTTGTTAGGACCAGGGCTTTTAAAATTCCACAGAACCAAAAGACGAAATGTCCTTTTAACAAAATTTTCATCCTTGGAACGACGATTTTGCGACTCGATTATATCCTAAAAACTTAGTTCGAATTTAATATAATTTTGCCTTAAAGGAAATGTTTATCGTCCTTGAACATGTATTTTTTATAAGCAGAAAATATAAAACATATTTTAATACAATTTTAATACAGGTTAAATAAAATAAGTTGTATATTTTCTGTTAATAAAAAAAACAGGTTCAAGGAAAAAAAATTTGTTTGGCCCAAAAATTGCTTTAATTTTGACGAATTTCTTAAAATAGAAACGAATCGCGAAATCGTCGATTAGTGCTTTAACACTGATTATACATTTTTCGATGTTTTTCATGTTATGATGCAAGTTTGAATGGGTTACCGTACTCCGATAAAAAAATAAATTGAGCTGGGAGGTAGATATGGTGTCCCTTTATAGGGATATAAAATAATATTGGTAAAAATCTTAACACAGAAGCCGTAAATTACTTTTGAGTTTTATTTTAAGCGAAAAAAATAAAACTCATTTATAATGATTATTTTTGAGTTTTATGATATTACTCAAAAATAATGATCATCATTAAGGAAAAAATTAAAAATTAAAATATAATCATTATGATGTAAGTTTTACAATATAACTTATAATGATTACGGTCCCTGATTAAAAGTTATGGATTACTTAGTTAAGTTAGTTAGTAAGAAATCAATTTTCCAAACGTTTATAGATTCTTCGATTGAGCCATGTCCGTCTGTTTGAACGCGTCGATCTCAGAAACTATAATAGCTAGAGACTTCAAATTTGGTATGCAGGTTTCGTGATACCGGACGCAGATCAAGTTTTTTTTTTAGGAAACGATCAGTCGAAAATCAACATTGCTTTTGACCCCAAGTAATCAATTCAGACTGTGAAGTACGGCGACGGTTCGATTATGGTCTGGTTTGGTCTGATAAACGCTTTCCAGAATCGCCTGTCGACTTTATCTATTGCAATATATTATCTAGAGATCCTCCGGACTACTATTTAGCCATTTGCTGAAGAGGAAATGCCTATAATACAGTCGAACTTCCCTAACTCGAATCACCATTATCCACGAAAAAGTTCGAGTTAGGGAGACTTCGAGTTAGGGAAGTAGAATTGTATGAAATTTGCCTAGTATTGCCACTCGATTTGGTTCGAGTTAGAGAGACTTCGAGTTAGGGAAGTTCGAGTTAGGGAAGTTCGACTGTATGTTAAAGCCCAAAATTTTGTACTTAATGCTTCTTGTCCCTATTTTTTCTGCCAGTATGAAATTTATGTTTATTCGGAAATTTATGTTTTTTTCTACTTATATGATAATATGAACCAAATTTTTGTTAAATTTAAATAGAAATAGCGCTTATGTATTAAGTCTAAGCGTTTAAATGCATTGGATCTTGCAGGAATGAAAATAATAACAAAAAAAAGATACAACATTTTATGTCCCTATTAATTCTGCCTCCACTGTATGTATGTATGTATGTATATAGGATGATAAAATGTTTCGCATTCCACAATTAAATCAATTCCGATAAACACATTTGCTTTTATGTAGCATACTTTTCGGACCAGCTTTGAACAAAAAGCTAAAGACGAATCCTACGTTAACTTTCCCCATTCTTTTCTACACTGAAAAGTATTACTTATGTGAACCCTTTTGTACATATAATTTAAATTTATTTGAATTAAAAACGGTATCATTAATAAAACAAAAACAAAACACAAATTGTAAGAATTTTAAAAATACATATGTATTTACATCCGTTTATGTAAACAAAACGTGTTTGACGTATCGGTATCACAAAAAATACGTTGTAAAATAAACAACGCATAAACAATAGGGTATCGCCAAGTCGATGACACTCCGACTATTAAATTCTTACTTAATTAATACTTTTAAAATAAAGTCGTAATTTTTGTATCGAGTCTTTGTGTTTTGCTTAAATATGGATTATGCAAATATGATAAACGTAGGAGTTATATTCAGCAACAGGGTATAGCATAGTGACTTACACTATTTAACAAAATTTGCACTTGTTCTCTCAATAGGATAAGAAACACTTTAAGCATTTCTCTTTTTGATATATGTAGCTTATTTTTTTAATTTCTCGAGTAAGGATAGAAAACGCAAGAAAACTCTTGAAAAGTTTTTAAAAAATATATCAGATTTGTAAAATTTGGTTAGATCAAAAAATAAAAAAAACCAGAAATTTTTTAAAACGTTCTTTGGTATTTTCGTCAGAGTTTGGTAAAAGTTGCAATCAGGCGATTACATAGTGTTATTTAACATTTGTATAGTTCGCGCATTTGGATTTGTATTTGTGTATTTGTGGGGTTTTATCTTATCAAAGTGGCCAATGTTGGTCGCTGCCGTCGGGACGCAATCGTTGCCGATAAGAGACCCCAGAGAGAAGCAAGAACTCCACACTTGCATGCTTCCATTCAGTCAGCGTGAGTTGAGACTGTAATGCGAGCTGCCTGTGAAATATACCATAGCCATGACAGCTCCCACTGCGTCATAGTTTGAAATATTTCTGGAACCGGCCATTGGAATTTGACTGCAGCAATACAATAACAAAAAATAAATAAATAAATAAAAATAAAGTAAAGTAAAGAAAAGTAAAAAACAGAGAAGCAACAATCACTAACTGGCATCGACATAGGCACAGGCATATGCCTTGGCTTGTGGTCAATCAGGCCAACCAACCAGGGACAATAACAACAACAACCGCGACAGCCGCAATTTGCACAGTGGTGCAAGTTACATACATATATAAGGAGCAGCGGAAATTGGCACTTGGCGAAGGGAGCGGTTGAGGTATGCACATGATATAAAACTTATAAATATACACCCTGCCTACAGTGAAGCTCCTTAAAGTCGATCAATAGTGGCATAATAAAAGATACTTGCATTTATTTAGCGGCAAAAAGTAAAATAATTTTGTCAATTAATAACAATTGTAAGTAGAGACTGAACAGCATAATGTATGTATGTAGATATGGTTATAAAAAAGCAGTCTTATTCGTTTACAGAAAATAATGCAATATTTATTAATACTAATATCAAGTCTTTGAAATGATTAAAATCTTTTTTGATGTTATTGATCCAAAGTTGTTTTTTTGCGTAATCTCATAATTTTAAAAATGAAATCAGGGTTTCAGTATATGTAGGTTTCGGTTATTTAACTGCTTACATATTAAACAAGATTTCTTACATCTATTTATTTATTAAATGATTGATAAAAAAATTAATCGCACTACTAAAGAGACTCGTATTAAACGCTTTGAAAGTGTAAAAGGTTGTGACAGGAAACTTCAAGCGGAAACAAATCTAGCCATTAACGGTTATTTTGGTATCGGTACGATGAGAAATTCGCGTTAAATTACGGCTACCAATTTCAATGGGCTTTGCAATTCCAAAATGCAGTAGACACTTCAGAGAGGCTTCACTGTGGCGAACGTATGGCCGTGTGTATGTATTTATATGGTTGCCTTTTTCGCATAGCTCGCACCACGGCGCCAGCTGCGATAAGTCGCCCGTCTCCCTGACGTCATCGACACTGGCAACCGGAGAAGTCAAAGTCGAAGCAGGAGACGAAGACGAAGACAAAGGAAGGGCGAAAGTGGGAGGAGCTGTCACACATGCTCGCACAATAATAACAATAGCAATAAGCGGTCGATAAGCTGAGCGGTGTCTAAAAATCCAAGTCTGACTCTGAGTCCAAGTGTGCGTGCGAGATAAACCGAATGAATGCTGAAAAGATGCAGGCGAGCCCGAGCTATGTGCCAGTGGCAGTGGCAGTGCCAGTGACGCCTGGCACGCCGGACTCGACGCACTTGATACTTGGAGCAGCGGGTTACGTGGCCCACGAGCGGCGGCAACAATCACACAAGACCTTGATGAACTGTTTTCGCGATCGATCGACGCCTTCGACGGCTGCAACTGCAGCCCACTATGTGCGCTCGCCCAGCTCCACCACGGCGGCGGCGGCTCTTTTGCGCTTGGAGGGCAGTGCCGGCTCCAACAGTGCATTGGATGCAGCTGTGGTGAGTGCTGGTGCTGGTGCTGGCAGGCCGGAGGCGGTGGTGCTGTTGCGGGAGCTGAGGAGCAAGCCGAATAAGCTGACGCTGCTCAAGAGCAGCAGCACCAGGGATCTGACGCGCCTGCTCTTGGACGAGTCGTCAGCTGTGCTGGTGTCCAACACCAGTCTGGACATCTGCTCCTCCAACTCGTCGTCGGCTGGCAGTCCGGCGCAGGGGCGAGAGCGGAGCGGCAACAGTCGTGAGTGCTGTGCCGCCTGCTCCAGGCGATGGCACAGCCTAAAGCAGCGCATGCATACACTGGAGCAGGACCTAATGGCACAGGCCAGCTACAGTCAGGAGCTGGAGACAAAGCTGGCCGAGATGAGTCGCCAGCTGAGCGAGCTACTGCAGGAGAAACGTGCCCCTCCGGTCTTCGGAGCTGGCGGAGGGGGGAAGCGGAGTGCTGGGACGCCGGTGCGACCATCCAGATTGGCTGCCTGGATGAATCTGGCCAACTGGTGGAAGAGTCGACCCAGCGTGGAAACGCTACGCGAGCAACGCATCTTTTTCGATGAGCCCTGCTTTGACACGGAGCTGGAGCTAGTGCTGAAGCACGACCAGCATCGCACAGTGCCACGGATCGTGGTCGATTGCTGTGATCTCATCGAGCACAAGTATCGACGATCCACTCAGCCGGTCGAGGGCATATACCGCCAATGCGGCGACTATAATAAAATTCAAACACTGCGATTTAACATCGACGCCAACGACTACGATGCACTGCGTCAAAATGACGTCGATATACACACACTGACCGGCGTGCTCAAGCTGTTTTTGCGCGAGATCAAGAGCCCCCTGGTGAGCGTGAATGAGGCCAAAACCTTCATCGGACCGCCAAATCAATGGTGTAAGTTGTAACCCCAAGTTGTCCTAGCTACCCTGACATAACTTACCGTACCTTACCGTAACATACCTTAACGTACCGTACCCTACCTTACTTTACCTTACCCTACCTTACCTTACCTTACCTTACCCAACCTTACCGTACCATACCTTAACGTACCGTACCCTACCTTACCTTATCTTATCGTACCCTACCCTACCCTACCCTACCCTACCCTACCCTACCCTACCCTACCCTACCCTACCCGACCCTACCCTACCTTACCTTTCCTTTTCCTATCCTTAACCTATTCCCTTACCCTGCCCTCACCCTTACCCCACCTTACCCCTCTCTACGCTACCCTTTTACCTTACTCTACCCTAGCCTTACTCAACCCTACCCTTACCCTACCCTATTCCCTTTAGCCCCCATCCATACCCACTTACTAAATGCTGTTTTTCCTTCCTCAACGCAGTACTCACGGAGCTCAACCAGAAACTGGACACACTCAAAAGACTTATACGCTCGCTGCCAGAGATTAATCGCGACACCATGGATTATCTATTTGCCCACTTCAATCGGTGAGTTGTTTTATTTAAACGCGAGAACACGTCCTATTTCCATCGGTTTTTTGTGCCGATCAAATTCCAACTAATTTAAAGAGTGTGTTCTGTGAGAACAAAAATCGATGGGATTTTGTTTTAAAAACCGATGCGAATTATATGAATGTGATTAATGTTGGTTTCTTTAAATGGCCCGTGTTCATTCTGGAGTCACTCGCGGTCCTCTTCCAAAAATCTACAGGCTTCAATCTCACAAACTCTAATAGTGCGGCCTCAGTAAGAAGCCCGAAAGCACGAAAAGTCACGATCGTTCAAAAATTTAGTTTAAGCAAGAAAATGTCTGTTGTTTCTTAAAACAGCTTAGCCAAACCACGGTTTTTGTTTCATACATCCTGACCATGGTTTTGATCGGTCCACTATATCATAGGGCTATATCATATGATGAACTGCGGACGGCAGTCCATGCTAGTGACGAAAACAGAACGAAGGGTGTATATGCTGATCAAGAATATATATATGTACAGTAGCGGACAAAGAAAACCGGACACCATAAAAGAGCAGTTTTTGAAGTTTTTTTTAAGCTTTTTTTTATTCGACCATAGGAAAAACGTATGTCATCTAGGAACCGTTTGATTGATAAGAAAATTTCATTAACCCACTAAGAACCCATTGAAAATTTCGTATTTTTGTAAAAGTCTACTTTTTAAACTTTTCAAAAATCTCTTTCCTGGTATTTTTCATGATTTTTTGAAAACTGACAACAATAACTATTTTAACACATTTTTCCTCTTTTTCAAACAAAATTTTTCTGAGATCCTATTTAAAAAATCATAAAAAATACTAGAGAAGAGATTTTTGAAAATGTTTGAGTCAGTATTAAAATTGTTCGAAAAATTTTTTTGCCTCCAAACATTTTTTGTTTGAGCCTAAGGAAAAAAGTTTAAAAAGTAGACTTACAAAAATTCAAAATATTCAATAGGTACTAAATGGGTTACGGAAAGCTTTTTTTCAAATATGTATAAAAACATATTAATTTCTTATGTAAAGTCAAGATATAACTCTGAATGTGCAAAGTATTCTTGACAAACTGTATGTATTATATATACCTTAACTGATTGTTTTTATCTATATTTCCGTGTCTCGCAGGCTCACCAAAGTGCCACTGCAACAGATCAGCGCCGAGACTCTGTCGATATCAATAACACCCTCGATATTTCACACTGTGCCACAAGGTGTACACATGAACGACATACAGCAGCTGTTGCGAGAGGGCGAGACCCTGGCTGACTGTGTGAAGCTAATGATTGAGTACCAGGGTCGCATTTTTGAGTAAGTGGGTGGGCCCAAAGCTTTTGTACCTGGTGCTGGTGTTGGTATTGATCTTGGTATTGGTGTTGGTCCCCAGCTTTAATGCTCATCATCAACTTGTCTCGAAATCGTTGCTAATCACTCGATCCTTAAAATTCCCAAATCCAAATCCCATCCAAACTGCTCCGCTCTGCCCCTCTGCACTTTGTTCCTCGTCTCCTCTACACAGATGTACGGCTGATCGTCGCCTGAAGCGCCTAAGTATGCGCAACCTGAAGAAGACGCTGTCGCAACCGGATTTACTTTTTCATAACTTGTTTTGATTGCGATGCCAGCAGAGCTCAAAGTGACCAAATCGCATTAAGTATGACTATTTTGTACATTTTGCACCTATAATTTACGATTTTATACTGTACATAATATATTGTAATTATGAATATGAATATACACATGTGTCACAAATACATAATACATCCCTTTTTTCTGTAAGCAAAAGCTTTTACCAAATTCATCTAAATACTTTAGTTATAAAATAATTAATTTACAAAATTTGATGTATGGAGTAAACACTATAGTTTTTAGATATTTTAACTTAGGGATACTACATGAATGTTCTGTAATCATTCAAGCTTTCATCAAATTCATTCATTAAGTTAATTAATCAACGAATCCATTATGAAATTATTATAAATTGCTTAAACTATTCAAACAAATTTGTATGTGTAGTATAATTAAAATAAATAAATGATTTACAAAAAGCCATCAAGTCTGAATTCTTTAAAGCTCAAGCTGATAAGACGTTAGAGCTGCAAGGAGAGAGAATGAATACTGATAAAATCCCAAAGGGTCATTGCAAAATCGACGTCGAACAAACATTGAATATAAAACAATCTATATTTATGTATATATATGTATATATATATTAATTGTTTTTATTTTGAACATCTGGATAACACTTTATTTGTTTGTGGTTGTTGAGAGGTGTCGGGGTGGGGGGGAAGAGCCAATGATTTGTTTAACATACTTAGTTACACGTACAGTCTACGCGTCTCTAGAGCTACCGTACATTATTTAAAATACCAACTGGTGTTACTGAGCTAAGTGACCTATTTAATTACATATGCATTGTATGTATTTGTAATTGTATGTGTAAGTATATATATTTGTATATGCTTCTGTATATGTATATGTATAAATGTCTGTGTATATCTGTAATCTTATATAGTATATGTAAATGTATGCATGCAATATTTATTATTGTTTATTGCAATACTTTCGCTGGCTTTCGTGTGACTTGTTCAGCATTAACATTAGACTAAGTAACTATAAACTAACTTGTATGTATTTATTATTATTTTTTTTTATATATAAATACTTGTTAACAGGATGTGCTTGTGTATATGTGTGTTTATTTTTGTATTATATGAGAAAAGATTGTACACAGTGTATATAGATAAGTTGATGTATAATAAATCAATGAGTTTCAATAGATTTACGGCAATTCAATTGAAAAAAAAAAAAATTATGACAAACATTTTTTCACGATCACAATGTTCATTTGTTTATATACCTCAAATATATCTATATGTTTGTTTATGCACATGATTAAATGATTCAGATAACAACTGAATTCATATGGTTAATATACTATATGTATAATTAAATAAGATACATATCATCAAAGGCACAGGAATCTTTACACACATTTGGGCTGAGGTCTTTCAAGAACATAATTGAATCTGAATCGAAGTGAACTTACACATGAATACAAGCTGTTTTGGCAGTACTCAACTGCACTCAGGTTATTCACGTTATTCATTCACACACACACGTAAGTACATTTCGATTAGTTAACACTAGTTAAACATAATTGTAATTATTTAAATGAATTATTGCTTAGCATTTTAAAAAGAGGCGGGGCAGGGGCGTGGGCGGGAACAGGGACGATGGTAAGATGCAATGATGAATGGGCTCTACTTGAAGAATGGATTTTTTGAGGCCGATGATTTCATGGTGCATAAGATCTGGCGCTCCAATTGGAAGTCATAGTCCAACGTTTTCAGCAGCGTTGAGATTTCGGGCAGTATGGGCAACTAAAAAAATGAGAATTGGTTACGGTTTCACAGATAAAATCTCGCATACTCACATCAGTCGTTTGTTGGCCACGCTGGAGCATGGCATTCATGATAAATGGCACGCCTTCCAGTTCGGTATAGGTGCCCAGGGTCCCAGTGCCGCCATAGACAGAGCGGCCACTACTAGTTGCCGCTGCTGCTGTCGATGCAGGACGCGGTGGCGCCGGTCGCTGGGGCGAATTGATTTGATAGTGCGCCTGAATCTCTTCATAGTCATGATGTTCAGTCGTTGCGGGCACCTGTGGAAGCTGAGACAACCAAACCATTCATTAATATATCATTTTAAATGTAGATTTAAGGATTCTATGTACGAATGTCGAAAAATATTACTTACAATACAAAAATTCGGAAACACAAATTAGGAATCCAAAATTACGAATCCGAAATTAGAAATCGAATAATTAGGAATCACAAAAATACGTATCCGAAATTAGGAAAACAGTTATTAGAAATCCAAAATTAGGAAGACAAAAATTAGGAAGACAAAAATTGGGAAGAAAAAAATTAAGAGAACAAAAATTAGGAAAACTAAAATTGGTAAAAGCCGAAATCAAAAATATTTTATTAAAAATTGCACGATTTATTAGCAATATTTGTCGAGCCATTTGTTTCATAATCAGGCGCATGTGATATTTATTCGAACCATTTATTTCAAAATCTGTATGATTATTTGGGTGCCACCTTATATAAAAAATCAACAATTTTTTCATCTTTGCGTTGATGAGTAGCGATTGAAGACGGTTGTTTACCCTTTCATATTTTTATTGTTTTTTTTTCGGTCTCATCTCCAATGACAGGAAAATCAATAATGCTTTTCCCAATTTTTTTTCCATATTTTTTTCCTCATTTTTGTACTCTTAAATATTTTTCTAAGTTGAAATTCTTAATTTATGATTCCTTATTTTTTTCTTTCCAATTTTGGCTTCCTATTCTATTTTATTCTTGCTTTTTTTCTTAAATTCCTTAAAAAGTTTCGGAATTCGTATGAGGTACGAGATTTATGCATTAGCAACTCACCGGTCCACGCGAGCCACGTTGACCGTGTAAATTGAGACGATTGAGCGCCTGCTCAACCTCACAGCTGCTCCCAGGCACAGGCACAGGAGGTGGCAGGCGCACCGGAATGGCACCAGTTTTATAGCAAATTAACACGCCATTTATATCGCCCGCCAGCTTGAAGCCATCGGGCGCTATCTTCAGCTTCGAGCAGAGTATTACATCAGTGACGGCATGGGTGACAGTGCCGCGTTTGGACAACTTGTAGGCTATCTGACGCTTGCGCCAGGCCTTCTGATCGCTGTCGGCGGTGCGAGATAACAAGGAGAACTCCTTTGGCGGCGGCACCTTTTCAGCAATGACTCTGCCAATGAGATGCAAGTATCAACAATTAACGCAGTTCCATTGCAAGTTAGTTTATAGTCGCGCAACCTACTTGAGCGTCTCCACGACATATTCGGGCAGACCCTCGGATTTGGATAGGCACAGATAGCGTGTAGTCTGACGGCCAAAGAGTATGTTGTAGTCACGCCACAGATCGGCATCTGCATCCTGATCATAAGTGCGATGTATGGCACTAAAGTTCTTTGGGCATCTGCAAACAACGAACAAACAAATAACACATTAAATTGGATTTAATTGAGGTTGCGACACTTGTTTGCTATTAGAGCGAGACAGGAGATCAAAGGGGAAAATTCAGTTCAGGCAAAATAACATTCTTAAATACAAAAAGCGCAATAGTTAAGTATACTCGAGTAAGTTATTGATTTTAGATCAATTTAAAATTAATTTTTGTTACAGAAATGTTTGTACCACAGAAATGACAACCGAGGCCAAAAACGTTTAATTCATTAGAAATCCAAAAATCTTGTGAAATTTTCTTCCAAAAATTTATTCAAGCCATTTGCTTAAACAATATAAGCTAGAAGAAATTCAATAGGATGAACATATAGATTCTACATTGGATTAAATTTACTTTTTCTATATTTTTGCCCATTTTGTTAAAAATTTACTTTCAAAATGCACCGTTTGTGTTTTAACGATTACGTTAAGTAGGATAGTAAGATTGTAACAAGAACCATTTTAATACATGAAAATATATTGAAAGTTTAATTTAAAACAAGTTTTTCGAGGTGTTTCGATATAAACTTAAAAAAAATAGAGACCGAAACAAAAAAAATATATTGTGTAACTAAGTGATTCAAATCAAATAAAATTAAAAAAAAATAACTACTTAATAAATTTAAATCAAACAAAAAACATTGCTCAGATAAATCAATGCATTGCATTTTAAAGTTGATTGCATCAAAATATTCGTTTACGTTTTGCCGAATTCAGTACTTGCGAATATGCCTTGGATTTTTAAAAGTTTTCTTGAAAACAAACAATGGCCCAAAATAAACCTTAGAACCAATTGTGGTGCTTATCAAGACCAATAAGTTTCGCCTTTGCCAAAATAAAGTCTTGGCACATGTTTTATTTCACTTTAAATGCGTACGAATATCGCATTCGACATTAGAGAATTACCAATATGTTGATGAGAGTACTTACCGCTCAAAATCCTCAACGATATGCAAAGAGGTGATGGGCCGATTGTCTGGCAGAAAGCTCATTATGGAGTTGAACACATTCATTGGACTGGTTGCAGATCCA
>JBAMBJ010001785.1:0-32801 GCA_037043495.1 Drosophila recens | reverse complement strand
TGCAAAAATTTTGTTTAAAATAATTTATGTGTAAAACTTAATATTATTCGTCACAAAATTCTATATCAGAAATTTTGGGGCATGAAAATGTTTTCGTCACTAGACTTTTACCTCGTAAAGAGTTATTTTATTTTTTGTATAAAATAAATTTAGCTGTGGTTATTTTAAATTTAAATTTCAATTTTAAATTTTTTAATATTATACTGAAAAGTATGAATGTTTAAAGAACTGGAAGAATTCATAAACAACTATATTATTTTTTTTATCGGAACAATTACATCTATATAAATATAAAAATATTTAATTTTATAGATTAAATTTATTTTATTTAAAATTTGTAAAAATTAATATTTAATTTAAATTAATATTGTTGTGTCGGCTGCCAATAGTTTTGTAGCAAATAAATAAATAAATAAATTAACAAAAATAGTTTAAATCTTTCAAATTAACTGTTGTATGATATTCTGTATCATATTTTCCTGATGACAATTTTAATACTTGTTTTTTGCCGATAACCATCCCTAATCCCAACAGCTGGCTTTCTGCCTGGGCGTTTCCAGGACACAAGCACGGAAGGAGGTGCTCTCGATTTATTGGGACACGCATTCGATAAGAAATAACAAGACTAAATAAAGTAAAGCGAGAGAAAGTAAGGTAAAGGAAACGAAGCGAAAGGAATCGAATCGAATCGAAAGGCAACGAAGGCCACGCTCCAACACCCTTTTTGGCCCGGCTATTTATGGCTTTGTTATCAACTTTTTAATGTCGCTCAAGAATTTTTTTTGAACGGTATTTCAAATATGTTTAGCCCAGTTACGTAAAAATTGTGAAAGCTTATAAATTGGTGACAATGTCTGCCAGTTTGGACACCTGAAATATTAACTTACATAGTTTAATTTATTTATTTATTTGCAAATATAGCAGAAATTAAAAAGAAAACAAACACAAAAATAAAATTCATTTCGATATTATAATGTTCAATTTAATTCTAGTAAAATATGTCTCCTCTTTATGTAGTTTTATAATTTATCATTTATATACTCATTTAAATATTTTAACGTTTTATTTATCATGAATTAATCTAATTATGCATTATAAATTCCAAGACGAGTATTTACATATTCTATTAATTATAATTTCAATTTTAAATCATGTTAGTTGCATCTAAGAGGCATATAACAGTCGAGCACCTTAGCTTAAGCTCTTTGACTGGATTTCTTTCTTCGTTGAAAAACTTGCAGAAAATGTAACTTCCATGGCAGCTGCCTGCAAGTGTATTCAAAGGGATGCCAGGCCTCTCTCTTTGGCCTTTGCTTCGCCTTCGATATAAAAGCATTTCCCGCTTTTTTCTCAACGTTTTTGTTCCTTAAAGAGAACTGAAAACTTTGGCCAATTGTGGGCGTGACCGGGTTATAGGTTGATGGGTCAAGGGATAACACAAAAGGCGTAAATTTAAAGCCAAGTTAATTTTTTAACAATGCTATCGGCTTGTCAAAACGAGAGTGAGAAATTTTATAGCTGGCGTTTAATCTTTATCGACATACGGCAACTTGATGCTATTAACTTATTCTGAGGATGGCAATTCATTTCTTTTGTTATGCTCGTAAATAGCAACATTTATTAAATTGTTCTGTTTGGCTACTTGAAAGGGCCAAAAGTAAGTGTCTCAAATTCCAACTGAATTTTTACTTGAGTTAAATATATTTATACGTAATCTTAATAAAATATATAGTACATTTAGCAAAATTCTTCACCTTGCCGCAATCAATCGATAACATCAGCTTCAGTTGCTTTTTGGCCAAGTTCTAATGGCCACAAAAGTTTGAGCAGCTTTCGTTGAGCAGCCAATTTATATGAATTCGCCAAACACTCTGTCTAAGCGCTGGCAAGCCATAAAACTAGAAGTGCCCTGGTTAGGGCTGGATAAACTTTCGGCTCTCGACTCCCAAAATGAAATTGATACCCAGTGTCGAGTTGGGGCGAGAAACAGAGAGTGAGTTTTGTATTAACTGTCTAACTAAGCGCAAACAACAACAACAATTGCATGGTCCATAATAATAACGGAAACTTATTGGCCAACAAGACAGCTACCCCTACCCCTACCCCTTCGCCCAGCTGTCCCAGGACAACAACTAACAAGGCCAACAGCAACATCAGCTGGTCAAGTTGCTGTCCGTAAAATATTTTATTTAACCGGAGCGTATAATTCTAAGCTGAATGAACTTACTCGCAATACAATTAAAATAATTAAAAATGTGCATTTTTAAATTTAGTTTAAAAAGTATCTTGTACGAATTTTAAAGCTGCAAATACAATGAGAGGAAACCGGTTCCGAATTCCAAGGTTCGACAACCCCGGCAACTGCAGACAAAGCATTTCTCAGTTGTTCACTAGCTTTAATTGTTGTCGACTTTGTATTTGCGCTTTTTACGCTTAAAATGTTTGAAAGCAATGCTGTCAATGCCTTCACTTATGGTCTTAGGCGTAAAACATGAATGGTATTTAATGGACAACTCAGCGTATGAGTAATATTTTAGATGAATTGCAGTAATATCGTATTATATATTATTTTAATTTTTAATTATTAATATAAAGGTATACATTTTATTTAACAGTCACCACAGCGTCTCAATAAAATTTTAATAATAACATTAAGTATTTATTTACATGTTTATAAATTTTTTTAATTTTTATATTAATATGAATTTTAATCTAAATATATAAACAAAGCCTCTTTGTTATTTGATAGCCATCTTAGCCTTTGAGTAATTTTTTCAATGAACTGCCCTAAGTAATATTTTTTAAAATTCAAATTATACATTAAATATTTTTATATAAAAAATACATATTAAACATAACTATTTTTAACAGCCAACTGATGTAAAATATTTAAGACATATCGATTAAAACAATTTTTAAAATTGATGCCACTTACATTTCGATTTATGGCATTTACTTTTACAGGGTGACCAGAAATAACGGAGACAAACATTTTTAATTATAATTTTACTAAACGAGAGAAATTTAGCAAAGCAACAATTAGTAACGATAAAGTGGATCACTAGTAGTAAGATTCCCAGCCGGTTTCAAAATGGTCTAATCCAGTTGGCATGCACAGGCCCAAACGTGATCTAAAATTGTTGGCCATGGGCCGCAGGTCCTCGGGAGACAGTCGGTTCCATTCCAAGAGCAGCGATTGCTTCAGCGCCTCCAAACTTTTGTGAGGCTTAGCACAGGTCCTGGCCTCCAATGTCGACCACACGCTGTAGTTCATCGGGTTGAGATCCGGCGAGTAGGGTGGCCATTCAGCAGACGAGATGAAGTCCGGAAAATGGGTTTTGCACCAGTCTTGCGTCATTTTCGCCTTGTGAGCCGGCCGGAGTCCTGTTGAAAAGTCCAGTCCGCATCGCCGAAGTGCAGCTGGGCCCAAGGAATTACCACGGCGTCGAAAATGTCGCGGCGGTACACTTCTTGGTTTCTTTTAACCCCTTGATCCACGAAAACCAGGGGTTTCTTGCCGCTGGCGTAAATGCCGCCCTAGACCATAACGGACTTCGGATTTTGGCGATGTTTGACAATGGCCGACGTACTAGGAACCTCTACGGACCAGATCCAGTCGTTTTGGTGGTTGTGGGCCTGCTCGACGGTGAACAGCTTCTCATCTGTGAAAAGGATGCGCTCCTATCGCCGACCTGCGGCCCATGGCCAACAATTTTAGATCACGTTTGGGCCTGTGCATGGCAACTGGATTAGACCATTTCGAAACCGGCTGGGAATCTTACTACTAGTGATCCACTTTATCGTTACTAATTGTTGCTTTGCTAAATTTCTCTCGTTTAGTAAAATTATAATTAAAAATGTTTGTCTCCGTTATTTCTGGTCACCCTGTATTTTATTTTTATATTTATATTCTTTATGCATATTTATATATTTATATTAATGAAAGAAAATTTACATTTATTATTACAACTTCTAATTTTTTTCTTTTTGTTTTTTGAGCATATTAATTTATGCTGAATTATTAATTGTTCTTTTCATTGAACAGCCGTTAATTTATTTAATGCTCGCTAGAGTCACAAACTGACCTGTATACTGGCCTGATGTGTGGCCCAGATTGGAAAGCGAGGCATTTGATGTTGACGGCATTAATTGACCCACTTTTTGTGAACTGGCTTAAACGTATAAATTTGACTAAGCGACATTCGCAACGACATTTGATTATTTTGCATAAATGAATAAATATGATGTGGTTTGACTTTGACTTGCGATTTAGAATTGTTCAGACGACAAACTGTGGCACTTTCCAAATGCCTCACGCCACATGCGACTTGCCACAAAATGCAAAGGCGGACATAGAGATACCAAGCATTGTTAATGTCCAGGTCGCGCATAAAACAAACAGCTAAAACAGCCAGCAAACCAAGACAAACAAACAAACAAGTAAACAAACAAAACTGGCAAATAGACAAGCAACAACAACAAGAACAACAAGTTGAAACAACAATAAACAGCAAACAGCAATTCACACTTACGCACCCAAAGTTGATGCTTATGACGTGTGCATTGTGGCCTGGCCTGGTCTGCCCTGGCGCTTAGCCTCCGGCGTCTCGGCCTGGTCAATAGCATAACTAACCTTCAAATGAAATTAGCACATTTACAGAGCTTACCTGACCGCAGCTCCTCCACCTTCCCTCCCCCTCCAGGCTGGAGATGCTACCTGGCGCAAAGTGAAATGTTTCAGCTCTTTAAACAACAAGTAAGAGTACTACAGTTAAGTGTGTTCGACTGTTAGGGACCCTGTAACCGTAATAAAATTAATAATTAAAATATGTAAAAAAAATATTTCAAATAATTATAAATTTTTTCGAATTATATAAATTTTTAAGAGTACTATAGTCAAGTGAATCTGTTCAAATGTAACAAATTTTAAATATTAAAAATGTAGAAAGAAAAACATTAAAATAATTATACAAAATGGTGTAACATACCATTAAGTTTTAAGCTCAGTGCGCATTGCAATTTTTGTTGAACTTAAATGAAAAAATGAATAGTGTAGCTCTAAAATATAAGACCATAAATGTCAAGTGGAATAAGATAAGAAATCACTTTTAATATTTATTTGAGGACTTTTAATTTATCAATTTGTAATATTCAGTAAAACACGTCTGTACTCTGTAGCTGCTCGGGATAGACTGCCTCTTTATTACAATCAACATGTACATATTCAACACACGTGTAGCAACGCCTACTGCACGATACTACATTACTCCTTTTTTTTTTTTTAAATGTATGCCCACTTCTCAATTGCCCAGCTTGATACCGATCCGGTATTTTTCCGAGTTCTTGTCAATCGTCTGACAGAGGCCGTTGCTTTTTATTTGTTATGTAATATCCTTTCCACTTCCCACTTCATCTCTTTTTCGACTTCATTTGGCCTTTCATTGCGTTTCCTATCAGAAAATATCCTCATATTCCGAGGTAATATTCTCAGTTGTCACCATCCGTACATCCCCCTCGCGTTCTACTCTTGCCGATGTGGGGCGTCCATTTTGCCAAAGAGATTTACGTTTAAGACTCTTTCCCTTGGCATATATGTCGAAGCCACGCAACCACTTCTTCCACTCAGATGCGCAACCGTCATCCCCAAAATCGAATGGTGCTGGTTCATCTCCGTTTCGCATTTTCTGAAAAACACAAAAGAAAATCAATCACATCCCAACATTTTTTTTTCTGCAAGCCGTTTTTTTAAAACTGTTATGTAAAACAGCTATGTTGCGCGATGTCTTAGATTCACATAATCTGACCGATATATGTAAAGCATTAACCTGTATAATAGGTACAACATGTTTCCGGCTGTTTTAACGATAACATGCAGTATCGACTTATCACTGCAGCAGTATCGACTTAAATCTGCTTAGGTGCGCAAGCAAATTATATCTTGCGACTTTTTGCGCAAGCAACCACTTCATTGCGACTTTTCAACTTTTTGCGCAAGCAAATTATATCTTGCGACTTTTTGCGCAAGCAACCACTTCATTGCGACTTTTCAACTTATGCGCAAAGTTAATTGCGACTTACAATTTTTCACCAACAGTTTTCAACAACACTTTTCATCAACACTTTTTATCAACACTTTTCAACTTTTTCAACAATTTTTAAATTTTTTTTTTACAACACTTGCCCAACTTAGTTTATCCTCGTCGCCAATGTAATATTCAGTAAAACACGTCTGTACTCTGTAGCTGCTCGGGATAGACTGCCTCTTTATTACAATCAACATGTACATATTCAACACACGTGTAGCAACGCCTACTGCACGATACTACACAATTACAATTTAAAAATTTAAAAAATTTAATTGCAAACAATTTTGAATTCTTTTATATGCATCAAATAACAAAAATAAATAATATTAATTTTTCTTGCATCACTCAAAAAATAAGAGTAAAAATTTATCATCATTTTTTCAGCCCTTCTTAAAACTGGTCATTTTTCAATTTAAAAAATAAAAATATCGAAAAATAGAATAAATCAAATAATAAAACAAAACAGTCTTGCTGAATTTATATTAATAAATAAAATTATAAGAGTCTTGTTGAAAATCTATCTTTTATCTTAGATTGTCTATCAATTTCTAAATATTGTTACACGTTGACGCTGATCAAAATAAAAATAGCTTTTTGGCATTCTTACATACATAGCCACAAACTTATAATCTCCTTGTACACTATTATTACTGGGTCTAGCAAGTCAAACTCCACCCGTTTAGGAATTCCCCTTTCCTCATCTGGTAAGTGAGTCCCATTCGATTTCATGAACTCGGCCACTTAGCGTGCGGCCTAATGGCATTGGCTGCCAACTGTAAAGCCGGCATGTTGGCCAGCTATTGGCCGTATATGAATTGGCCTTTTTGTTCCATTTCTCGCATATATTTAAATAGTTTGTTTTATGACGTTTACATTAGCGTCTCATTTTCGCTAACAAGCAAAATTGGGAGGTAAAAGAAACAGAAGTTTCTATTTAATGCGCAAAGTTCTAAGGCTATAAATGGCCAAAACATTGCCTGGCCAGGTCACAGTTGGCTGAATGCTGGCAACACAGAAGCAACCACAAAAACAACAGCAGCAACTATTCAATCCGTAGGTAAACAGCTTAAGGAGTCTCAACATAATGCGTAACTGCGAGCTATTTGGATTATATGCGCTGCTAATTTTTGCCGCCTGCTGCCTGAACGCAACAGTTGGACAACCGTTGAAGGAGCAGGAACAGCAACAGGAACAGGAACAGGAGCAAAAGGATGACAGTGGAGCACGCGTAACGCGACAAGCTGGCTATGGTGGCTATCCGCTATATGGCTACAGTGGCTACGGAACTGGCTTGGGAGGCATTGGCGGCTTAGGAGGCATTGGAAGCATCGGAGGATACGGTGGCTATGGAGGATATGGTGGCTATGGAGGTGGCATTGGAGGCATCGGCGGATATGGTGGTTATGGAGGCATTGGAGGCATCGGCGGATATGGTGGTTATGGTAGTCTCGGAGGATATGGCGGATATGGTGGCATCGGAGGATACGGAGGCTATGGCGGCTATGGCGGCTATGGCGGATATGGTGGCTATGGCTCTGGCATGCGTTATCCTTACTCTCCATATGGCAACTTGTACGGCGGCAGCGGATATTATGGTTGATTTATATATTAGTCGCTCATTTAAGGACCAACTGTCTAAACGAAATATACAAATCTTTATATAAGTAAGAGATAAAGTGTTTCAATTTAAAAGTTTATCTATGGCACGGTGAGAAATTGCAACCCTCACTGAAAATATTAATATTTAGAAAGATTAGATTGAATTTGGAAGAAGTTAACCAAAAAAACAACATAAATTATTTCATTAGGCAAAATAAACACCTTGAATATGAAAGCTTTAGACAGAAATTCATATTGAAACGACTGAAACTAACGATCCGATAAAATAGAAAAGTTTAATATATCGACTACAGTTTTATTGAGATATCTGGAAAGCAAAGTTTTACATTTATAAAGTTGATTGATTTGGTTTGGATTAATAGTTTCTTTAGAAAATTTATCGCACCCTTTAAACGATTTGAACCAGTTTGTATCAGAATATATGCAACAAGTTATCTTAATCTTAACTTTTGAAAAATCTTTATAATATATAAAAAATCAATAAAAATACAGAATATATCAAAAAGCCAAATTTCTATTCCAAAAATTAAGGATACTTTCACTACATTATATTTTATATATATATTTATTATTTATTATATTATTATTTATAATATGCAATATGCTATTTATGATCTGCTTTATTTTGCATGCCTTATCATTTCGATATAGTGAAAATCTTGTTCCTTTGACACGCTTAATTGCAGTGCAATTCACGGCGATTATCGCTTTCGTTCATTAAAAGCTCCAGTGGCGCACCTTATTATTTGCTTACCTCAACGTTAACAAGTGCACTCAGTTGTGCAACAGACACACACACACACAGACAGACACACACACACAGATGTAGCACACATCTGTAGCGATAACTACAGCTTAAGCAAATATTACAGAGGTAAGTATAAAGCGGTTGAGTAAAACGACTACGACAAACAGATGAACAGACAGACAGACGGACAGACAGTTAGACAGGTGGACAGACAGAATGAGCTGGATTCTTTTTAGATTTTAGTTACCGATACAGTTGCGACACAGCACAGTTGTAGTTGTAGTTGTAGTTGTCAGCAAAGTGCCAAGTCCGAGTTGTAGTTAACATTTAATTAGTATGACTTAAAACAAGCTGCATTGCTCATACGCACTGTTGAACCACATCGCTTTTATGCATACTTGGCAAATAGCGAGAGAGTTGGTCAAAGGCGACAGACCGTTTTTTGATAAACAACTCGGACTCTGATAAGCAAGGAGAAAGAGAGAGAGAGAGATATGTGAGCGCATTAGCAATGCTTTGATGCCTCCAATCAATGGGAGATAGAGTAGAAAAAGTAGAGAATGTAAAGAAAGATAGATAGAAAGGAAATATAACGGATAGGTAGAGTTTGATATAGAGTTGGAAAGTTTAATGGATGTAAGGATTGAAGAAAAAATAAATAGAGATATATAGGGGTAAATTTAAAAAATTGCCAATTTTTGGATAAAAACTGAATTATCTAAGCCAATAAAATTTTAATGCAGAAAAAAATTAAAGGCTTAACAATGATTAAAAGGTTAAATTATTACATCGGACAAGATTTATGAGCGTGAGAAGTTTTTAAAAATAAGTTAAGGGGTAAGTATAAAAAAACTAGCAAATATTACACAATAATTGAATTTTCCAAATAAAAGAGACTGTAAAATTATCGAAAATATGTTAAGGGATATGAAAAAAGTAATAAATTTTTGAGAAAATTTAATTTTTTTTAATTCACAAAATTTAAATGCAGAATTAATTTAAAGGCCGAGCAATGCTAAAATCGGCTAGGATTAAACAAAGCTATGAGAAATCGAAGTCTTACCTTTGCGCTTAATTAAACCCAGCTTTAAGAATTACAAAATAGAAATTCAGAAAATAATTCTGCTGTCTATAATACATACGTACATAGAGAATGATCAGACAATCAAAGTGATCGCTACATTCAAAGTAAAACCAACAGAAGTATTTGCAATTCTTTCTCTCTCTCTCTTTGCCACTTCAATTGCATTTTTGAATGCACTTTTTTAGAACTTACTTTCCCTCTCTCTCTCTTGCTCCCTTTCCTTTCACTTGTTTCTTGGTTGACCAGTGAATAGCCCCATTCATGTGCTTAAACTTTGTATAGTATGTGCAGGTATTTGTTTTTCACAGCTTTGAAATGCCCTCTGTGTAAAATAGCAATCAGATAACACCTTCATTTTTCCTATTCAAAACTAACCGAGTCGCCTTCTTCCTCTTTCTCCCACTATGAGTTGTGATTTCATTGAAAATGTATCTCGCTTTTTTATTGCATTGCTGAATGGAAAGTAAAAAACTAAGCTGGCATTGCGTGACTCACTGGACTGACTGACGAATTGACGGACTGACTGAATGGCTGAATGAATGAAAAGTGGAAAACTGCTAGGCAGCATAAGCCTTATGCATTTTTACGCTTTGTGGCCTCCGAGTAACGCCTGCTCCTGTTCCTGTTCCCGTTCCTGTTCCTCTTCCTTTTCCTGGACCTGCACCTGCTTCTGCGGTTGTTTACATATAAATTTGCTCAAAGCAGCGTTAAATTAAAAGCATTGCCACTCGATAACTGAAGCTTTCAGTGTGTACAGTTGCAAACACGTCAACAACTTGGTCAACAAGTGTCTGGAAAACTAATTAAATACACATATATATTAATATGTATACCAAATAAAAAAAAAATATGTTAATAAAAAGACTTCATTTGAAATTATTCTAAAAATAAAAAAATTGTATCTTATTGCTCAAAATTACCCGTTATTTATTTAAATACATGTACAATATTTTTTATTGCATACTTTTAGGCACTTGCCTTGCTTATAAACTTAATTCAGCCATTACCACCTTTATATGTGTCCAATGTTGTTACGATTAAGTAGGATGATAGTTAATAATAGTAGTCAGCTATTAAAAATTCAAGCACTTGGAAAAAACCAACAAATACATTTAAGTAGCCATTATTTGCTATAAGTATTTGGAAAGTGAATTTAACTTTGATCTACAATTTTTATAATAAAAATGTATTATTATTTAAAATTGCTTATCAATCAGACCAAAAAAATATTCTTTTACAAACTGTTATAATTCAAATTGCAAAATATTAAGAAATTAATTCGTAATTTTAACTAGAAATCGCAAATTTCCTATGATCAATTTGTGTTTTAATAAATAAAATAAAGTAAATGAATAAGTAAAATAATTGTGCCCAATACTCACAAGAAGTTGACAATGGGCTTGTGAATTATTTAATCACGAAACGTTAAAATGACCAAAGGTTCCCTTAAGAAGCTCTCTTTGCAAAGTACTTAAATAGATTGGCAGTTAACTGATGAACCAGGTTAAGAGAGAAAAGAAAACAGCTGCCCGAATCCTTTGGCATCCTTTGAGCCACAAAGTGTGCAAGCAACAGTTGTGTTTAGTTTTCAAAAGGTTCCTGGCCAAGTTGAAGATGTCCAGGCTCCTTTCATACAAAGACCAGCCGCAAGCTCTGGCCAAACACCAAACAGTTTAAAGCGTATTAAATTTATCTGATTGCTGTCTATGTGTGTGGGAGTGTGTGTGTGTTTGTGAGGATAAGCGTGGTAAGAAAGACAGCTCAGCTCGATTTAGCTAGGAAATTGCGGAACTGAGGCCACTTGGCTTATCAATGCATTTTAAACGAGCTGCTTGTAAGCTGCTGTCGTTCAAATTAATGACAAATTAATATTAACAAAGCAATCTGCCGACGCCAAACCGAATAAACAAACACAACAGCAAATTTGGCCAGAACAACAACAACACTAACTGGGCTTGAATGTTACTTAATTGGAACTTAATGTGCATGGAATTGTTTACAAGACGAGACCCTCTCTGGAAAAAACATTAAAAGATCTGAGCACAAGGAACTCCCTTTTCCCTCCACTCGGCTAAGCTGCGTGACGACAGCTTTGAGTAACACTTCAAATGGACAAAGAGAAAAATGCGTTTTAAAGTGACAGTTGATGTAGGTAACAAGCCCCAACAATTGGAATATGCGGTACTGTAAAATGAAATGAAATAAAACAGTCAAGAGGTTGGCAATTAATCAGCAAATTGAACGACTAGACAATGCCCTATTCAATAGGCTTTGCTAAAATTATTCTTTAAGCCTTAAGTTATTTAATATATTTAGTTGCTTCTTATAGCTTATATGCCCCTCTTTGTAGCGCATTAATGGCGCCGGGCAAACGCATTGTTGTGTGCCTTAAATTTTATTTTAATACCCTGTAAGTTTATTTTGTAAGTAGGACAACTTGGACTGCAAGCATTTGAAATAAACATTAATTAATTTTTTTAATTTTTCGATTTATTTTATTTATTTATTAAATACCGTTTGAAATTAAATTAAAAATGTAAGGTTTTGGTTTTAGAGAAATAAAAATTTATAATTTAAAAATGAATTAAAATGAAAATAAAGAATATAGAGAATACATATATTATTGCAAAGCTAAAATGTAAAATTTCTATGAAATTAAAGTTTACATGTTAAATAATAAATTAAAAACCCAAAGTAAAACATTAAATAAAATAAAAAAAATATTAAAATTTAATTTAATTTAAGATTAAACGACAAAAGAGTATTATAAAATACTTAAATTTCCCCATTTCCAATTAAGGAGTATCTGTTCGTCTAGCAAGCTAGATTATACTCTCCGCCTGCCACACCCCAAATTACAGGCGAGGACTTTAATTTGCGCGAAATGCTCAGACTCATCAGCCGGACAGAGAATGCGAATGCGAATGCGAGGAGATACATTATCTTAAGAGCTGCTTCTCCTCGTTTGCTTCTCTCACAATAAGTCCTACGCTGCGTCGCAGTCGCCGTCGCCGTCGACGTTGGCGTTGCTGTCCAGCGTTGACAGCTGTTACAGCTGCAGAAATATGCAAATTGGAAGGCGTTTTAATAGATAAAGAGCAGCGTGCCGCAGCAGCCTTCACGCAAAGCATAAGACGAAAAAAGGACGCCAATGCACAATGGCAAAAATTGTGGAAAATTTGCTGAAAAAAGAAAATAAAACGAACATAGAGAACTAAAAGCAAATGAAAAGAAGTGCGAGTATTTACCAAGAAAAGGAAAAAATTTGGGCAAAGCGGGAAAGTAGCCGTAATAATGTCTTTGTTGCACATTGTGAAGTGAAGTGTTGAAAGCTCATAATCCCATTTGCCCCAAATGGTTGAACGAACTGCCAAACGAGCCACAAATTACTCGCCAGCATTAAAGACTTGCTGAACCAATTTATAAATATTAAAAAAAAAAAAAAAAGTATTTTTAATTGAATTAAAATCCAACAGCAGTAACATGAAGATTTTCATTAAACACTATTAATAAGATTTTCGTTTATATCCGAGGAATTTTGAAATTAAAAATATGTATAATTAATATCAGAATCGAAAATGAATGGCCAAACAAAAAATGTTGTTTTTAATTATGATTTGACATAGTAATCAAAATTTTACTGTAATCTATTAAAAGTTTAGCATTGCGTGAAACGCAAAGGAAATTATTGAATTTTTTTTTAATTCTGCTTAATATGAATAAAGTAAATTTGACATTTAAATATTTTTAAAATATATGATTTACAATTGACTTGGTGTAAATGTAAATAATTAAGTCCAAATTGTTATAGATTTTATAATACATATTTAAAAAACTCAACTTCCAAAAAAAGCATTGGTTTTATAGTATTTCAAAAAAAAACGAATTAAAATCAAATAAAAGCCGGACCGTAATCCATTTTCTATATTATATTATAAAAATTACAGAGTAATGATTTTTAAGGATTTTCTTCAATGATAATGATTAATCTTAAGCAAAAAAATAAAGCTGACAAGTAATCAATATTTGTTATTTTTATTTTTTTGCTCAAAATAAAACTCACTTTTAAAAAAGTTTACGCAATAATTTTTAAGATTTGTTTTTGTGTTTTATGGGTCCCCTGGGTTTCTTTTAAAGGGATATGCAAAAATACTGGTTGAAAGTCATAATTACTATTTTTTTGTATATGAATTTTAGTCGTTAATTTTTTGATGTGAAAAAATTTCAATAACCATTATTTGAGCTCCCTGAATAAAATATTAAAGATAAGGAAATGAAATACACTCATTATATCTTGAATACAAATTGCTATTAATGAATAAAAAAATATACTAAATACAATAAAATCCATATAAATATTATTTGAAACTTAGGATAGTATTCAATAATATTTGCATATTTTTTAAAAATTTTATGGCATATAATTTCCACCGTATCCCTTTTTTTTTGCCCTTTCCCCAGTCCAGACAGTATGTGAACGTGTGGGAGTGTTTGGTCCTGTATTTTTTTTTCTTTGAGAGATGAACGTCTGCTCGTCGTCGTCCGGTTTTTGGGTCTCCTGACTGAGTGCCGTTGACACTCCGCTCAGCACACAGCACGCAGGCGGCAAATCAACTTAAAATGCAAAATAAAAATGCTAACTTTCGGTCGTTTGTTATTTACGCCGAGCACAAACTGTAGTTAGTTCTGCGTTGTCATGGCCCCAAACCGGACTGGACCAAAACGAACCGAACCGAACCGAACAGAGTTGGATCGCGCTGTCCCTTGTCCAGGTTCACGCCTGAAAAAAACCCGTGCCCGTGTCCAATCCTGTTGCGCTCTTTACGCTCTACAGCTCCTTTTTTAGGGCTCCACTTTTTTTACGCTTTATTTTTCATCCGCCGTGTTCGTTTTTTTTTGCATTTGTTTTTGGTGTGTTTCTGTGCCTTAACACTAAATTGACTTTTAATGCAAAATAAACCAAAATAATGTATTGCGTAATTTTCTTTAAAGAATTTTTACATTAGCATTTCAAAAGAGATTTCCCTGCGTTGCTTTTAGCCTCTCTGCAGTCTCCGCTGGTTGTGTATTCCTTACCTTCTACTCCCTGACCCTTGTCCCTTGTCTACTTTTCCCTTTCTCTACACTCCCTGTCACAGCCTTTGCTTGCGCTTTTCGCTCCTAATTTCTGTTGTCCATTTTGTGCGCAACGCAAAACAGAAAACTGGAAAGAAGAACTGAAAGAGCAAAGGCAAAATGCAAAAAAGGCACCTTTCCTGTGTTACCTTTTCCCAGTCTATGTCACTGCTGGCTCTAAACGCGACATTTAATGTTGCGTGAGGATAATCCAATCTGCTTGACATGAATTTTAATTTGCATTGAGTAATTAGCCGGAGTTCGTTTTGCCTGGACACCGTGTTCCTGGCACAAACTAGACTTACTCCTGCCTCGTACCTACAGAAATGGAATATTTAAAATAAAAGTCATCGTCATCGTCATCACCATTGTCGTTGTCGTTTTCGTTTTCGTTCTGCAAAATGCTAAATAGAATTAGTGCCAATTAGAGATGGAAACGTGTACAACATTTTCAACACTTTATAAATTGAAAGTGCTGCGAGAAATTTATAAAAATAATTTACATGTTGTTTACAGCACAAAAAAAAAATATTTACTTATTTAAATATATTAAATCATGCAATTATATACATATTTATTTAACGTGAGCTAAAGACTTTCAAAAAAAATTTAATAAAAAAATAAATAAATTATAAACGATGCATAATTTTTAATTAAAAACTGAAGGGATACGATACAAAAATTTGTATTTATAATTGTCATGAAAAGTAATTTTGGAGATGAAGTTTAATTGTCCATGACATGTTCCTTTTGCACTTTTCAATAAGAAATTTTGTTAAAATTTCATTTTTACCTTTTGTTAGATTAAACTTTTGTTATTTATACATTTTTTCATAATATACATCATAATTTGGTAATTGTTTTTAACTGCCTTAAAAAAATCTGATACACAATAAACAAAAATTAGTTTTTTTATATACAAATATATAAAATGTGCATTAATTGCCTGACAAATAATTTGATTTCTGCAGAGTTTTCCCATTTTCGTGTCACGACTGGAGCTCATCTTCAGCCTTAAGTCGATGCTTTCGCTCTTTACTGTCTGAGACATACGGACATGGGATAAATTGACACACATATAGACAAACTGACAAACATCTGCTTGATTTCGTACAAATTGAACTAATTTCGCTTTTTGAGGCCAAAACCTGAAATTTGTCCGTCGTCTTCGATGTTGTTGTTGTTGTTGTTATTTTTGTTTTTGTTGGTTGGCACATTTGCTGATTACGCTCATCCTGCTGCTGCTGCTGCTTCTGTCTGAACGTTTGTCCTGCTCGTCAGTGGGGCAATTGAAACAAACAATAAAACGTGCGGTTTCCTTAATTCAAAACAGACCGAGAACGAAAATAAAAGGGACTTTTTGAGTTGACTGACAAAAAAAAAATAGAAAGAAATCGAATATAAAAAGTAACAATCACCAAATAAGAGATTGAATTTCTGCTTGCCTGAACTTTAATTTGCGTGTTGCAATGCAGAAAATGCTAAAAACAACAAAACGAATTGAAAATCACGCATACGCCGCGTTATATTTACGACACACTCACACGCTCACACATACACACACGCACACATACATACACACATACAGGCTCGTAAACAAACGCAATCAACGCAAAAATATTTCGCAGCGGAAAATAATAAATAAATTCATAATGGTTTGCAAATGACAAAATATTGCAGCGTCAATCGGCAAAATATTAACACACCCATAAACTCACACACACACACACATACAAATCTGAAGTGACACAAACGCGTCAACTGCCACATTTCATCAGTTTTTCCATCGACACAAGAGAATCGCCAACAACTCCACACGCATTTGTTGCTCCCCTCAGGGGAGAGTATACAACACATGGACGGGGGGCTGAAAAGGGGTGAGAAGGGTAAAAAGTGGTTAAGGGGGATGTAAGGGGGTTAAGCCATAACAAATCATTGCATTTGCAACCACAAAATTTCATAAAACGGAAACGCAATCAAGCCTTGCTTTATGCAACTAACCGCATTGTTTACCAGCCTACACTCAGAAAAACTTGAAATTTGTTAAAATAAGTATGTCTAGACTTGAATTAAAAGTATAAGATTGTTGTGTACAATTATTCTTGAATTAAGTATGAAACGAACTGAAAAAGTTTTAATTTTCATTATTGTGCCTTAGAATTCTCAACTGGTTCTAGAAACAAAAAAAAATAAGTTTTATTTAATGGAATTCACTTAAGTATATTGCAAGATTGAATCGTACTTAAATATTATTCGAACTTTAAACGATTAATTCGAAAACGTAAATAAAGTATCCTAGAAAATAGTGTTTATAAATTTCCGGGTTTGCAAAAAGCGAATAAAAAAAATATGTTTCTTAGTTTTGGAAATTCCGAATTCAGTCAGTGCGGAAATTTTGACCTTTTTTTTTAAGTGAACAATCCTTCCTTTCTAAGCACTCACTGTGACAAAAATGCATTTTGTGAATTTGTGTGTGCGTGTGTGTGTGTTAGATAAAATGAAAAAGCCGCAATATCATGCGTTTATGCGTTGACGATGTGCAATGAACTGTGAGCGGCGAGAAATTAACTCAATTTGGTTACGATTTGATGATGATTTGATTGCACAACTTGCCACACATTTGCCACTCCACATTGCCATGCCACATTGCATGCCACATGCAGCAATGTCGAATATAAGGATGCATTCATTTTGCTCGCTCGAGAAGAAATTTGTAGCATACATTTGTGCGCTGCCTGGACAAACAGACGGATACTTAACGCCGCCTAATACAATCAAGCTACAGACTGCCGACTGCTTTTCCGCTAACTGCATTTATGTACACGTTCATTCATATATACATATGTGTGTATGATTATATATATATTCTGTACATGTGTTTGTAGCTTGCGTGGAGTGCGAGAATTGCGTGGCAAATTTCATGCTAATGGGAAATTGTAATGAACGCTTTACAACTGCAACTACAAGTGCTGCACATAAATGAATAAACGGCTAAGCGACGAGTGTGCCGCATTAAACAACCTGTCACTAGCAATAACGACAAAGTTAACACGCGTGGCTCGGGTGTAAACGACTGCAAGATATCCTGTAAACAACTATGAAACACTATGTCTGAAATAAATTAATGAGCCTGCAACAAAGTGTTTTTTATTATAAAGTAAAACAAAATATGTATAAATTGTAAATCATAGTTTTATGAGTTGAATTAATTAACTAGACAATTTATTAGAATGATTTTATTATTTTAAAATACTTAGCTCAACGATTATTAAAAGAATTGTTTTTATTTTCTGTAAAAAGTAAAATTTAAATAAATTAAAATAGTTCTTCCAAATTTATTAATGTTGCTAATCAATATATGTTTAAACTTTAAACTCTCAAACATCTCTCTTTTACACATAATTTACTTAAAGCAATAAAACCTCCCTTCTCACATAACATAATACTTACAGGGTATAAACCGTGTAAAGAAGAACTTTGCAGCTTGTAAAGGTTTTGCAATTGTGCAATTATAATTTGCACAGAATTCAATTGTGCTTTTTATTTACTCGAACACTAACGATGCTCTGACTGCTCTAAAGTAACTGTAGCATACCTAGTTGCACCATAATCCGACTCTAACATTATTGTATAACGAGCAAGCAATCGAGTATCAATTGAAATAAAAATTGTTTTAATTAATTCGAAACAATTGTATTAGCTTTTAAATGTATTAGTTGTAGTTTTCAGGTTTTTAATTATATTCTAAATTCAATTAAAAATCAAGCAAAGGGAAAGCATTGGCATGGACTTTTTATAAAACACCCTTTAATAAAAATAGAAAAATTAAAAAATAGCTTTCTCTTGTTTATTTATATAGCTTTAAGAAATGCAGAATTAGATTTTCCAGTCAGGGCTGAAACAGTTTAAAACTTATACAGACAAATTAAAATATTCACACTAATAATCCCAAAGAAACTTTTTTAAAACTGAACAGAATATTTGCAAGTTAACTTTCGCTTCAATGGCATACCTTAAACTTATAATTTACAGGGTATATATAGGTAAAATATAAGCCTTGCCTCTGGCTGGACAGCACTCTGTTTCATAGCAAAACAACAGCTGTTGTTGTTGATTTTTAATAGACCTATTGTTGCTTTTATTTCCAATCACATTGTTATTGGCACCGCATTTACAGTATCCATGGGCATTTTGTTGCCGCAAAGCCAAATAATTCAATTAAAAAATAACTGCGTATACGCAATTTGAGAACAATTCAGAGCAAATGCAACACAATTGAATTAAATTGCCACTTTAAACAAATCAAAAAAATAATTTTAATTCAAGATTATAGCATTAGGGTTATAATTTACATATGTATTTTAAATTTATTCATTTTAAACTTGTCAACAAAAATGTGTTCAGATTACATTACATTTAAACTAATAAAAAGAGTTTTGTAGTTTAAATATATTTCTTAAATAATTCCACTTGAATCACTTCAACAAATAATTAAATAATTTATGTATATTTTAAATAGATTCATTATAGATACATATCGATTTTATAAAGTTTGCATTGATCCCCTTTAAACGAATCATAAAATTGTTTATAATTTAAATATTTTTTTTTTAATTATTCCACTTGAATCAACAAATTTAGTTGTTTTTATAATTTATTTATAGCTTATATATTAAAATAATTGACGTTAAAAATAAAATATCCATTGATTATATAGATAGTTTATATTAATCTCCTTTAAATTAATAAACAAATTAATTTATACTAGCATAGAAATATTTTTGATTTTTACAGCACAGATTTAAGCGTAAAGTGTTAAATTCCAAGCGCATTTGCAGTTCATTTAGACGGAATGTCATTTGCCTTTGTATAACATGCAATTTGTTAATTAAATTTTAAACAAATATGAAATGAGAAAACTCAAACTGCGGGTGCGAGTCTTTGGCGCAAATTGAACAGTCGACAGTCGAGGCAAATGCAATGGCAACTGGCAACAAAATCGTTGTTGATGACACTAAATAAAAGATTTTACACTGTTGATTTTTGCGCTTTTTTTTTTGGGGGAACTTTGCACGTTGCATTGCACTTGATCTGTGTGCCAAACGTTACAACGACACTTCAACGCCACGAAGACGAAGCCAAAAGGACCCAGAAGTCAGAAGAGCTACAAAATGGAGCTTGCAACTCGAATTTCTTGGCAACAGCTGCACTTGTTTGTAGCACACAATCAGCTCGTTTCATTTTATTGCCAACGTCGTCATAGTCGAGATACAAAGTGTAGAGAAGACACAAGACAAGAGAGAAGAGCAGAGAGAAGAAAAGAGCTGCCTGGTTGGGCTCCTACACTTGGAAAAAAAGTCTTACTAATATTAAATTCAAATGTACTCGAAATAGCAATTTTCGATATTTTTATCAAGGTTTAAATTACTGAAAAATAAGCATAAAAATTCCATAACCAATTTTTATGTAAACAAAAACAAATCTTGAACAAAGTTAAATTCGTTAATTTCTAGAAATGAATACCAAAATTCTTTTTAAATCAAATCAAGTAAGCTTTAAAGTAATTTTAAGTTTGAGAATATTAAAATACTTAAGTTGCCTACCCAAAATAACTTCAAAACACTTGAATTTAGAAATTTTAATCTAAGTGAGAGAACAATATAGAAATGTGACGTTTTCAGTACAAAATCGTTGATTTTTCCCTCAGTGTAGAGCTCCCACAACGACATCGTCGACTAGACACAAGACTTGACAGCAAAGCAAAATTGTATTTACATTCAATTAGTGCCAACAAAATTGTCTTTGGCTGCTTCTTGTCGTCGACTGTGCCTAGTACCTAGTGCCAAGCCAAGCCAAGCCAAGAACAAGCCAAGTCTCAGTCTCAGTCTCTGTCTTTGTCCCATTCTCATTCTCAGTTTCAGTATCTCTTCTAGTCGAAACGCTTTTTGGTAAGTTTTTTGTAAGCGTAAATTACTTTTAATGTGGGTGGTTGTCTTGTTTGTTGTGTTGCCTGTATGACCCATGTTTGCCGCCTTTAGTTGAAGCTAAGTAATCTAAAATTTATTTTAAATAAACTCCAAATATGTTTTGGGACCCATGCTTATTTCTTGCCTGAGCATTTTATTTATGCATAACAAAGCACCACTTAAATCTGCTGAGCTTTTTATACCCTATGTGGTATAAGAAGGGCATCATAACTTAAAATATTGTTCAAAGTATGAAACAATTAGGAAAAGAATTATCCATCCCATTGAAACATACAAATTTTTGTGTAAAACAACAAGTAAGTAGCTCGACCCTAGAATTTGAAAGAGCTAGATGTATAAAAACCTAAAATTTCATTGAATTATTATCATTTCTGAAAGTAAAAAAATTTTTAAATTAAATTTTTACCATTACTGAATTGAACATCCCATTATTTATTCAATTACTATCATTACTGAACTTTATAAAAAATACTAAATTCATCAACAGAGTTAAAAAAAGAGCTAGATGTATAAAAATTTCAAATAGCAGGAGTATTTTTAAAAGAACGATCGATTTTTTACTAAATTATGAAACGAAATTTTCTATTATACACTGCAAGCGTTTTTAAAGTATTTTTTAAATGACAATTTAATTAGCACAAAAATAAGTTAGTAAACCTTTCAATTGAAAGGAGCTGCCTACAGGGTATCTGTTAGTAGATATCGATTGTAGATTTTTTACTTGTTGTTTTCTGCTGCTGCTGCTGCTGCAGATGCTGAGGCTGAGGCTGATGCCAATGCTGCTTTTGTAAAACTTTGCAATCTGCATGCCAAGTTGTCGACATTTTCACACACAAACCATTGGAGAAAGTGAGAGAAAGACAGAGTGAAAGAGAGAGAGAGAAACGAGACTATAAACGACTGAGGTGTAGCCCATGGGACAAAAAGGGAAAAAGGGGAAATTGGGGTGAATTTCTGTATTGGTGCGTCGAGTGCAAGTGCCTGCGCGTTTATAACTTTTCAACTGTTGTATGAAATTTTACAAATTAGATTCATTTCTATGCATTGAAATACATTTGCAAACTTTTGCACCAGAAAGTTGCTCCAATATTTGCACACACACACACAAAGAATGACAGAGACACACACACACACACACATACAATACATGGCTGGGAAAATCTGGAAACGTTGTAAAATTCAGGTTACACAGAGACCCAGTCAGACTGACTAACTGACTAACTGACAAAACTCAGTCTATTAGTTTTGCAGTTTATAAAGAAACATGCACGAAACTTTTACATACTACAACTCGTATTTGCAATTTCATTAATACAAAACTTGCTTAAAGAACTAGCGTCTTTTTGGCACCATTTTTGTTAATTTTAACTTTGACATGCACTCACACACACACACACAGAGTCAGTCAGTCAGTCAGACCAAAAAGTTGTATAGACTCCAAAATACCAGAAATTGAAATGTGAAAACTCAAACATTCCAATGATAAAGTGGAAATGAAATGAAAAAAAAAAATGAAATAAGACTCAACTCAACTCGCACATCATTTGCAGCATCGAAAAGAAGCCAAAAACTCGACAAAATCCAAATGGATTGCCAAGGGAGCTTGCAGAGCAGGCGGAGCAGGAGGGACAAGGCAGAGATAATGTTCATACTGCGCACTACGACATCATCATAATTAATTAAAAAAGTTTTTTTTTAAATCAATTTCTGAAATGCCCTCAATGACTGGCTGTTTGATGAACCATATGCAGCTAAGCCAAAACTGTAGAAAATTTGACATGATAAAATCAAATGCTGGATGCTCTTTAAAATAATTAATTATAAATAAATTTGCTGCACACAATTTCTAGCGACCCAAAAGAAAATTTAGTAATTTTTATTCCAAGCAATTAATGCAATTAATTATTCAAATGTCAAAATATTTATTAGGAACATTTTCCCAACAACAGATAGAAATTTTATATAATTTAAAATATATTCAACCAAATTTTTAAATTAATGAAATCGAAATCAAATGATTTATAAATGAATTTAATTATTATATAAACTTGTTAAAAATTAAATTTTTACACATTGTGAATTATTAAAGAAGCAAGTTTGAGAAATAAAAAACTAACAAAAATGGAAGCTACTGAGATTTAAAGTCATCTCGAATCAATTTAAGCTATAAATTATTATAAGAGTATTCCCAATTCGTGTTAATTTTTAGACACTTGCCAAGATAAATTGCGATTTTGTAAGCATTCATAAATGTGCGTGCGACAATTTTCAGGCCACTTTCAGTTTTTCAATTTAAATGCCAGAGATCCCTTTTCAATCTTTAATAGAAAATGCCAATGTCAACAATTGATTTTTAATTAGTTAAGCAGTTTTCAAGAGATGTAATAATGCCACCGTCAAGTCGTTGATGACTGTCAAGTGAAGGTGCCTGTCACGGCAATTTATGTTTTTGTCATTACGCGACATGAATTGAAAATTGAATGAACAAAATGCCTGAAAATGCAAAATTAAATGTTGGAAATTGCACAATACTTATTGCGCATTTTATGATGCGCTGAATGCTGTCATGGCAACAAACTCAGACTCAGACTTAGAGTCTTTGTGGAAGCTGCAGAACCAATGTCAATATATATATATATACATATACTTCCATATACATAACTATATATTCAAAATATAATGGCACACTGTGTAATAAACTTGAGCACTGAATCTAGCTCGTAAAATGGGAAAACTGCAGCAGCTGCGATGCCATTATAAAAATTGAAAATGCATCCTTTATGCAGCATGCTCTTATTAACGGTATTTCAATATACCCTATGCAGAGTTTTAAATGGGGTATCATAAATGGTTAAGTAATTTAAACAAGAAATAGATATTGTTGGATTATTGAAACTTGACAAGTTTTTTAGATCAGTTTAAGTCCAAATTTAGGTGGAGAAATTCAATTGATTTTTGTATGCACCTGATACCCTGTATTTTGAAATTTTCTAGGTATAAAATATCCATTTTAAATTAACTAAAACATATTAATATAAAGTAAAGACTTTTATTGTGTCACTTTAAGCCTTCATACAGGGTACCTTCCACTCGAGCACACCCTTCAAGAGCATTCTTATATGTTATTGTTGGAGCTGTTGGTGTTTTGAAGTGCATGTGGCACAAGTACAAGTCAGTATAGCTGTGTGTGTATGTGTGTGTGTGTGTGTATGTGTGTGTGTGTGGTTGCATCAAATCAAAAACTCAGCCATAGGGGCAATGCATTTTAATTTAACCCGCGCAAAAAAATGAGTTCAACAAAACATAACCAAGTATGCCGAACATGCAAAGGAAGTACAGGAAGATACCCCTTAAAATTGAGAAATGTGATAAAGGGAATGTTGCATAAAAGTAAAATAAATACTGCACAATTATTGGAAGTCATCGAAAAAGGGCAGAAGGCTAATAAAAGGAAGTTAACGAAAAGTTAGAGACAAGTCACAGACAAGTTGGAAAGAATTAAGGAACAAAGCTGAGAAAAGCAAGAAAAAATATATAGAAAATGTATGCAGCTAAACAGTAAGAAAGATGAATAAGAAAGTAAGAAATTGAGAAAGAAACAAATTTAAGAGAAGTTCAGGAAAATTAAGTGGATGTTTATGAGAAGATAGATAGAATATAGCGAGTAGTTAGAGAGAAGTATAGGAGAGATAAAGAGAAGTTAAAAAGAATTAAAAGCAAAAATTTAAAGAATTTATAAGAGAAGTTATGGTGAAGACAGAAAAAGTTAGAAATTCCTTGCTTTCTTAATAAAATTTTAATTATAAAATCTTCATCCTATCCAAATAAATTTGCCCTATAAAAGTAATACTTAAGCCCAGTTTATATTATTTCAAATTAAATGCGGAAATATGTTAATTACTTAAATTTTTGAATTGTCAAGAAAGTTAATTAAGAATATAAAACCCCTCCTACTTTTAATAAGCACATACAACTAAGACACCCTATATTTGCGACATTTGAGAATCTAGACCATAAACACACACACTCACACACGCTAAAAGAGCGAGCGAATGAGTATATAAATAAATACTTGAATAAATATTTACAACTCCGGCGTAGAATTATAAGCAGCAACCGAATCTATGCACAACAAAAATACACACAGTCGAGTAAAAGAGTGAGAGAGAGAGAGAGCGAAAGTGGAAGTACAGCTCACACCTGTTTGCATCTGTGGGTATGCGTGTGTGTGTATGTGTGTGTGTGTGTATGTGTGTGTGTGTGTATGTTCAAGTGTGCATAAAACGCGCCGCAGCAGAAGTGAACAGCGTTATTTGTTTTTTTTTCTTTATTTTTTATTTATTTTCTGCGGTGTAGTTTTGCCTTTTATATTACTTTTATTTTTCATTGCTTGCCACCAAATATGTGCATACATATTTTTGAGAATCCCATTCCACGATTGCAACTGCAACGGGATGGGCGTGGCAGGGCGTCGAGGGCAGGTCGTAGATAAGGTGGCAATGCCTCGTTTGTAGCTTTTGCCGGTGCGAGTTTGTTTGGCAAAGCGCCTGTTTAACACTTAAGATATCGTATTTCTTCAACACATACACACACACTCACACACGCACACCTGCAGAAAACAGGTCTAACTGTAGTTCTGGCTCTGACTAAAAGATAAATATGCATGCGGTTGGTTTTATAAGGCTAAGGCAAAGGCAAAACGGTGCATTACGTATACGTATTACGTTTACGTATATTGCTTATATGTCAGCCATTTCAGCAAAGCTAGATGGAGGATCGAGGAAAGGGGAAAGGGGATGAGGCAACTCCTTTGCACCGCCTTTCGCACATTTGCATGCAATAAAGATGGCGGGCGATAACTGAGCTCCCATTGCCATTGTTTGTCTTTTTCTTCTCCATATTTAGCCCAGTAGCCAATAGATGCAAGAGCTTCTCTATTTGTGATTATTAAGAACAAGTATATGTCAGAGACTATGAGCTTCAGAGCAATCAAATAATGTTTAAAAAAATTTAGTTAAAATTTCATTAATTTAAAAGAAATGAAAAATCTAATACTTATTTTTCTACTACCACAAATTACTACTATTAATACTTTTTAATTTGATTGTGTTTTGCTGGGTATTCCCCAATCCATGCAACAAATGTTGGAGCATTTAATAATATTTTTACACTTCTGATTATCTTGTTTCTTCCTTTAGTTTTAATTTAAATTTATTATATATACAATTCATATTAGTTTAATACCCTATTAAGTTACTTAATTTTATTTATAATTTAAAAGGTATTTTTGGTAAACTGCCCTTGCTAAAAGTTTTTATCGCGAACGGTTAATAAACAGAGATGATAATTGAGAAATAGTTTAGGCAAAAAATCCAACGGGGAACAATTTTTTTGGCTTTTCATGTTTTATTTGATTTAATTTCCCATTACTTTAGCATTACTTTCAAGACAAATAAGAAAGTTTAGGGCCCGTTTTTTCAGTGTCTGAATAAGGTGCTGAAAAACTATTGAAAAGAGAAATTGACGTAAAATATATAGAAATTAATGACAAATTTGAAATTATTTGTTAAAGAAAACCTATATGTACATTGAAAAAACGGCTCTAAACTTCCTTAATTGTCTTGAAAGTAATGCTAAAATAATAGGAAAGTAAATAAAATACAATATTAACAAATTGTGATCAGAAATGTATTTTAGATAGAATCTATAGTAAATATTCCTAATGGTCCAGCAAATAAAAACCTTTGCCTGCAATTCGTATATTTTATTTTTACTTATTTTTAGTATTTTTAAATTTATTTTCATTTATGATGGTTAAATTGGCTACAAAGCTACGCATACTGAGCATTTAACAGGCGAGCATCTTGTTTGTTGCATTCATATTGGTTCTATATGTATGTGTATGTGTGTGAGTGTCTGTGTGTATGTGTGCGTGTGAAACTTGCCGCCCAAAAAGCAGTCTAGTGGCAGACAGGCAAGGCAAGGCAGACCAGGCAGGCACCAAAATAAAATAAAAGGCAATGTACGCCAAGTGCCGTCACCTGACGCTGCCTGCTGCCATCTATTATGCAGATGTACAGCAGGTTCATGAATATATGCCAGCATTTTGTCTACGTATGCGTATGTGTGTGTGCGTGTATGTGTATGTGTATGTGTGTAAGGAAAAACATGCTGCAAAATCGCACTGACAAAACGCCATATGTTTGTGCACGATAAGCGCAGGCGGCTTTTCCTACATTTGTCTTCTATTCTCTTTATGTTTTTTTTTGTTCTTCCTGCCCTTAGAATTGAAGAACTCAAAACTATAATTTAAAATTAGCCTTGCCGCAGCTTTTGAGCCAGACCAATTGCGTTTAGAGCCAACGCAAATAATGTGCATAAAAATTGCAGTAAAGCTGGCCAACACGATTTTCTATTTGGCCTAAAAGTTGAGCTTCTAAGCAACGATAATGATTTGATATATATTTTTGTTGGTTTTCGAGCATATCGATTTTGAAATGCTATTTGGCACGCATCAATGGAGTTGGATTGGCAACAGCTTACATTATATGTATCTACAGATACATTCTCATGCCATGCAGTCATAAAGTTTTCGTAGTTCCTTTTTGGGGGGTATCACCTGTACAGGTGACCGGCCAATCAGTTGAATCTGATCGCTGGGCAATCCCAGCTTTAGCTTCCACTACGACTTTGCTGCTTAGTTGCCCAGTGATTTTTCAATAAACTGAAATTGCATTTGATGATGCCAGGATATGTGTTTTTTTTTCCTTTATCCCCATTGAACTCGCTTCATTTTCCTTTTTAGTTTCTTTACGTTTTCCTGCGTCATTTATAGAAAATTGAATAAAAGTGCTGCTGGCATTTGCGACAAACTGGACGATGAATGAGCTCGTTATTGCAATGGAAACAAGTCGGAATAATAGAGTCACGTTTCCGACTTTAATATACCCGGCATTTTATTTGAAAGTTTAATATTTGCAGGGATCGTAATAAAGAATTATGAATTTGAATTAAAGACGAAAATTATTGTATGGATGTAAGCGATTATTTCAGATATACACTACAGGCCAAATTAATAAGTACACTCTTTTTTTACCATACAAGCTATTGTAAGTCAAGTCTTCATAGTAAAAAAAATATATTTGGAATGGTCGTTTAACTTTCCTTAACACTTTAAGTACTCATTGAAAATTTCGAATTTATGTAAATGTCTACTTTTTCAAGTTTTTCCCTCGATTTATTACAAAAAATGCTTTGATGCAGAAAAATTCTTCAAACAATTCTAGGAGTGACTGCAAACAACTTTCAAAAATTTCTTCGCTTGTATTTTTTTTATAATTTTTCGAAAATTGCTTAAAAGGCACTTATTGTATGAAAATGAAAAAAAAGTGCCTTATGAGCAATTTTCAAATAATTATAAAAAATACAAGCGAACTAAGTGTGTACTTATTAACTTGGCCAGTAGTGTGTAGTTATTTGAATGCGCTTTTCTAAAAATGTATTTGTACATTTCTATTTTTAGTTTTTGTAATTAATTTAACGCTTTGTTTTGAAAATAGATAATAATTATAATTTTATTCGATATTTGAATTAATTTAAATAATATAAAATAATAATTCTTTTCAAATTTTTCTTTGAAAAGAAAAAATCTGACTTAAAACAACCATAACTAGTTTTATATTGATTCAAATTGGATAAAACTAAGTGGTATGATAACTAATGATACAAGGAGCGCTCACTTAAAAAAAAAAGGTTCTATTATAAAGACTATGACTGTAGTGCAAATTTTCGGTAATTTTAGGGTAGTAGGAAAAATAACACGCGTTGTTATACCAATTTTAGAGTGCCTAGCTCTCATAATGTCAGTGCTACACAGTTTGTATAAAATGTTGATGTAGAAAATATGAAACAAGATCTGTAAGTTCTAGCATTAAGTCTCTGAGTCTACCACATATTTTTCTTGCAACGAATACAAAATACCCTTATATTCTACGGTTACCGGGTATATAAAAAAAAGTGGTTCAACTGTGACCAGGACTCCTGACGCTGCGGAGGATGTGATTAGTCTCGGACGCTTGTGTACTCACTTCAATATGAAAACAAAGGCAAACAGAATGCAGGGCACACAATGTCAATTTTGTAAGTTAACCCGTTTAAGGGAAGAGAATGCCTTGATATTGTTGTTGTGTTTCTTGTGTATTACACTCACAGCACACACACTTTGCAGATACTTTTATTTTCAAATTTATTATAAATTTTATAGACAAAAAAAATAAAATATAAAATATAAAGAGTTAATAAATTGATTTGCAGAATGCACAATACCAAGATAAAGGAGGGCGATGAGCGGGTAACAGCTGACGCTCGCATTTTATAACAACCAACTAATACACCTTCCCTTGTACTACTGTACCCCTTATGTTATCACAACAACAGGAGGAGATGGAGCTCAATCAAATCTGGCGTGCCTGTCGTAAAATTCAAGGCGCCATCTTTCGCCATAACTTCGACATCTGCGCGGATATAAAAGTCCATGATCCAGACTGCACCGGCTTCGTTTCGGGTAAGCTACAATCTATCTATCTATGGTGTTGACAATTTTGTATACGCTGCACGCATTTAAAATAGGCAGCAGAGGGTTGTATAGCTTTGTGCACATGCATGCTACAAACAGCTAAAGATTAAGGTGTACAGACAGGTTAAGGGTAAATAAATAAAGACAAGGGGCCGGCCTCCACATTGACAGAAATATTTTTCTAAATTAAAGTTAAAATTTAAAAAAAAATTAAAGGTCAAGTGATTAAAAAAGACATTCCGAATTAATAGCTGTATTGCGAATCGCTTTTAACATTTACAAGTCAAATTTCTTGTAAATTTTGGGAAGACATATTACAAAAAAACGAAAACTGTCAAAATCAAATTTAAAATGTATACACTCATCGAAATTTAATTAAAGGCACCTCATTTTTGCATGAAAAATTGTGATTGGGGATAACGGTATCTTAAATTTGTCCTTAAATATTGTTATTCATATTCTATTTAAGTTTCGTAAAATCATTTACCGTTAGGTTTTATATTTTTAATTTAAGTTTTTGTAGAAGTCTATTTTTTTGACTTTTATCCTCGGTTATTGGAACAAATTGTTTGATGCAAATAAATTGTTCAAACAATTCTAAGGTGACTGCAAAAAAAAAAATTTCAAAAATATCTTCGCTAGTATAATTTCTTGAAAATGCCAAAAAGGCACTTTTTGTATGAAAAGGAGAAATTAACCCCTTTTTCATACAAAAATATTATTTATTTAGCAATTTTTAAAAAAAATCATAAAAAAAAATATTAAATATACAAAAATGAGGCGCCTTTAATTAAATTCCGATAAGTGAATTAATACTATTATAGGAAAGAAGTTGAATAAGAATTAAAACTTGACATTGCAATTTTTGGAAAAAAATTTTTCGAAGGTGCCTTCTTTGTATTGTGTCATTTGGACTAATTTCAAAGACCATTACTACTTTTTTTTTTATCTTAATTATAATTTTGTTTTTAAACTAAATACTACTTTTAAATAAGTATTCGTTTAAATTTTAGTTTTAAATTTATTATTTAGTTGGGCCGAATCCCGGCGGTACTGCAATACCGGGCCAACCCGTGACAGAGGTGGAGCAAGCCCCTAGCACTCTGTCTATTTCCAAAAATCAGTTTAACATTTGTTGTTCCCCAATGGGGAAACTATCAGATGTTAAGCTGATAAGAACAGATTTTTGTTTTTGTTTGATTTTCCGGGAAAATCAGCAAACTGCCCTGGAAAACGAAGAGTATTCCAGGGTGTGTGATGATCGTGTCAAGTGTGTTCATATCACAATTTTGATCGTCAGTATATTATAGTAAAATATAAATTATTAAGCCTAGGGCGTCAATTGTTATGAATTTTGTTTCGTGGTCAAGAATATAATTGATTTGTCAAGTAAACTTATGGTCAAATAAAAAAAAAATATAAAGTTATATAACTATACGTTATATTGCCTCGTGCCGGAGACGTGCTCGACGTAAATGTCTCGAGACCAATGGATCGTCTCCGACACGATTAGACGTCTCATCAGTGATGCGTAGAATCTGTTTATGTTGAGCAGCTTAAGGACTCTCTCGTTTAATGGGTCCCAAGTGCCCAGGGCTCCAACAACAACCGCGTCGACAGCTACGCGGTAGCCCTGTCTCCGGAGCGCCTCTGCTAGTGGGCGGTATTTTTCCAGCTTTGCACTTCTGGCTGTGTCGAGGGCTCCGGAACCATTTTCGAAGGGGACCGTGACATCGACCATGATAATGCGTTTGGCGGCCTCATCCCGAACGACAATGTCCGGTCGCAGAGTTTGCAGTTCTTCGGGAACTCCCTCCACGCGACAGTTCTCTCTGAGGGTTCCCCTGACCTTCGCGGCCTTCGAGATGCGGGCAGCGATCGCGTTGTGCCTTAACTGCATGGCCGCCGAATGGGGCATGCAGTGGCACAGCACATGCGGGATCGTCTCGCTCGCATATCCGCAAACTCGGCACCGCTTGTCGCCCTCCCTCCAGCGCATGGCGCCGTTGACAGGAAGAACCCCCAGCCTGGCGCGATGGATAAAACGCCACTCTGCGAACCGGGTAAATTTGCCGTCTCGCACAAACGCATTACTCACGGCCGATCCCCCCGAGAGCTGGAAAACCTTGCCCTGGTCCGGCTTGGCAGTCAAGGTGTCGAGGTACGAGTACTGCGCAGCTTGTCTTAGTAGACGGATGACATGGCTGCGCATACTCGTTCTCAGTGTGACACACCTTGCTCCCTTGCCACGACACTCCAGAGCCAGGTCCCCACTGCCTGCGACGCACTTCCACCTGAGCCTGAGGTGAGCAGCCTGGCGACGCGATGCCTTGCGCACATCCGTCCAGAAGCCTGGATTTCCCCCTCTGTCCTTCCCAAACGGGCCATCAAAGGAGCCAGAGAGGTACTCGGCCATCTGCCCCAGCGTTGGCTCGTCTTTTGTGCGGCATTTCACGTTCTCCCTCAGCGACTGCTTGGCAGCATCCGACACGCGTGCGTCCTTGCACGTCAGCATCCTGAATGCGTGCGCAATCGTCAGAATGTCTGCCAGGTCAGCTGTTGGGAGAATGCCAGCACCTCCTCTCCACGTAGGGATGAAGACGACCTCGGCGCTCGCCCGCTGGGGCAGGCACATCCAGCTCTTCACCAGCTTTTTCACCTTCCTGTCCAGGTGTGCAAGTGGCGCCCTCTTGACCAGACCTCCTCTCAGGATGTGGTCCAGTCGAGGCATGATGAAAGTCCGCAGCGCATCGATCTTCTGCCAGGGCGCTAGCAGCGATGCGTCGATTTTGTCTGCGTCTCTCATCATGCCCTCGACCGTGTCCAGTGGAGTCTGGTCAACGTCCGAGGCCAGTGGGGATGCCCAAATAATCATAGGCCTCTCCGGCTCCCATGACCTTCACGTTTCCCTCGCCCAGCCCGAACTGCGTATGGAGGGCGGTGCGTGCAGCTGCCTTGCCATGCAGGTGAAGAGTGGCACACTTCTTCGGATTAAAGGTGAGCCCTGCTCTCCGTCCTGCATCCTCCGCCACTCGCAGCAGTTGGGCCATCTCGCTCTCTGACGCCGCCACCAGGACGATGTCGTCGGCGTAGGCGAGGGCTCGATAAGTTGTGCCATGGAGCGCATATCCTGCCGATTGCTGCTCAATCTCGCGCAGAATGCGCTCCATGGCAAAATTGAACAACAGTGGGCTCGCCGGGCAGCCCTGCTTCACGCCGGCATTCAGTGGGATGGGGTCCGTGTATCCCGAGCTAGTCCGTATCCTCGTCGTGGAGCCTGTCGTCATGCACTCGAGTAGCTCTTGGGCTGCCTCGGGCACTCCCATGCCAGCGACCGCATCCTGTATGACCCGATGTGGGATGGAGCCAAATGCGTTGGTTAGATCCAGCCAACCAAGCACCAGGTCTCTTCCCCCACGTCGGCTGTCCTCCAGGATTTGGCCGAGCAGGAAGTTGTGCTCGTGACAGCCCTCGTGCCTCAGGAAACCCTTCTGAGGATGACTCAGGCGGTTCCCGTTCACAGCAAAGGCCATGAGTCGATCAGCAACCACGGCCGCAAGCAGCTTGGGGACGGAGTCACCAAGTG
>JBAMBJ010001784.1:0-42933 GCA_037043495.1 Drosophila recens | reverse complement strand
ATTTTTTTAATTAAAAAAAAATTACAATTTCTGATTATAAGCAAGTTAGGAATAAAGTAAATATTCCAAACGATGACTTTATTCGTGAAAAAAATGATTGATTTGAAACTCAGTGGAGTAACGTCTTTTCATGGATGAACTCTTTGACCGATAAGGACAGACAAAGGCCAAGGGGAAGGCGGGGAAACATGACGTTTCTTGAGTAACTATTAAAACGCAAAAACAGTCAATTGTTGGTTTTTTGGACAAGTTAGTCAACTTTTTTATTTCATTTTTTTTTTGTATTTATTTAATTAATAATAGATTAATTATTGTACGCTTAACCGAGAGAGTCCTATTCATAACCATACACACTAAATATGCACAAAATGTTGTATTATTACACAAAAATATAAATGAAGTTGAATATACCTCAAAAAAACATGAAAATTCTACGGTACACAAGAATAGCAAGATAAAATGTAAACTGAACAAAAGGGTGCCAAGTAAATAATGTTAAAGCATAGGTAATTTGAAATACTAGCGCGTATAGAAAATGTTGATATCAAATAATTTTCACATAACATTGGTTTTTGTCTTATAATTTTTTTTTGTTTTCATTTTTTAAGATCATTTTAAGTTGTTTTTGTTTTTTTTGTTTTTTTTGGGTTTCTTTCAATATTTTACCGCCTTAGACCTGCACAATTTGTTTAGCTATCTTTCATTTTTTTGTTATTACTTTTGTTTGTTTTGTTTTTTTTTTTTGCATTATATTTTAGACTGCATGCTAAACGTAAAATATATGTATATATATATATAGAATTTTCTGTATAGGTTGTTGTTGCATGGTCGCCTGCCGCTAGGGAGATGCAGTCACTTTCTATTTATCCATGCCATAGACATTCTCATCGGAGTAAGCTATGTACAGGAAGTAATCCTCCTCGTGATGTTCCTGTATCATAGGACAGAAAGAGAGAGAGAGAAAATAAGTTATTACATTCAGATAGAAACAATGATATGTTAACAATCTTACCTGGTAGAGGGAGCCCATGGTTGCAGATGTTGGAGGAATGACATTGTTAACGAAGAAGAAGAGTGCATCCTCGGGACGCAGGTGAATACGTTTGCGTATGAGGAAGTAGAACTGGCCGACGGTCAAATCAGATGGCACTAGATACTTCTTCTTGTCCAAATCGCCGATGCGCGCCTTTGGTGCTTTCTCAACAATCACCTTAAATCAAGCAGAAAGCAGAAACGAAAACAGGATTAGATACCAACAAACATACATACATACAGACGTGCAAAGAAGTATTAAAATTGTCAAAAATAATTTTAATTGCGTCTTCTAAAAGGCGAATACGTGACTATATATAATATACAGTCAAACACACTCATTTGTGTTCATTCATTCTGGCATATTTACTAACAAATGTAATTGCATTTTTGTGTATAGCACTTTGTGAACAAAGAAAACAAAAATACATATAATAAATTCCAAATCAAGAATTTGACATTTAACAGGTTGGAAGACAAACATTCCAAATAACAGAACAAAATGAGTCTAGTTTAACATTGCTGTTAAGCTAAGCTTAAAGCTTAGCTAACAAAATGCCAAATACTGCCCGACGTCATTGACCACCCTCAAGGTGAAGGTGGCCCACTGTATTACTTATGTACATCATTACGTACATACATAAATACATGCAAATACATATTCATGTATAATATGGACATATTATAGCCACTGACCAGCTGGCCTTGCCTGCATTTGGTTTGTCATCAGCTGTTATGTGACTTGTGTTCAATGCTTGCCAAAAAAAAAAAAAATAAATAAAAATCAAATGAAATGCGAAAACGAAAATTGTGAAACACAAACAAGCAAAACAAAAATTGTTGATCAAATATAGACGCAAGAATTAAGCAAAACGAAGAGAGCGCTAGAGAGAGGAAGAGAAGGATGCTTGCTTGATCATTGCTGAGAGCGTTAGAGAGAGAAGAGAAGGATGCTTGCATGATCATTGTTAGGTGCAAAAGGAAGGCATAAAGTTTGCAATGCATTTGCTGATAACGGGGGTGAGAGCTTTGCTTTCCAGAGTGTTTACGCAGCAACAACGTTTGTATATGGTGAAATAAGCAATCAAACAAAGAGAACAGAGCAAAAGTCGTTATGACTAATTCTCTACTCATTGCAAACGGACAACGAAAACAAAAATTAAAGCAACAATTTCTGAAATAAGCCAAAATCATGGAATGCGTTTGTTTCTGTTTTTATTTTATGCGCAGTACTAAACTAGTCTGTTGAGCCTTTTTGCCAATCAACAAACAAAAACAAAAGCACATTCAACAGCAATTTTGATTTAAAATCAAAAACAAAAAGCAGAAAAAACAACTGGCTTGTTGGCCGTGTGATTTCGTGCTGCGGGGAGATTACGCTGAGGGGGGACTCACGAAGCAGCAACCAAGTGAAAAACAACACTACAACAGCTGGGAGAGCGAGTCAGCTAGCAGTTAGCTCGTCCACACACTAACACACTCGCACATGAGTTGAACAAAGCGAGTTTTGTATGTGTATGTGCGCACATCAATTTTGTTTGATTTTTCACTAGACATTTTAGCAAGCATTGACTCTGACAAGTGCGATATATTTGAGAACAACATATGTGAAAAACTACCATTGACAAAAAATACCACAGAAATGGTAATAAAATTATTAACAATTGCAGGTAGAGCCAATTTGCGCATTATTGATTTTCCCCGCTGATGTGTGTAGCAACAACAACACAATAAAATAGAACGACGCAAAACAATCGCATACATACAAACAACCCACACAATAACACCACACATGCACGCACACACAGATACATCCATACACAGACACAGACAGTGTAGGGCTGGATAAAATACATATAGACAAAAATAAATAAAAATGTGTACTTACGGGTACACGGTCGGGATATTTACGACGGATCTTGTCGCCTTCGGCGCGACGCTTCTCAAATGCATGCTCCTCTTTATATTGGAACTTCATGATTGTTCTTGCTAAATAATTGTATAAGAAACGCAGTTTTCACTTTATTCTTCAGACAAACAACAAAAAAAACAAGCTGTCACTGTCGTATTTGGTTCACTTATGTTGGCTGTGCACTTCGGTATGACCAGTCTAAATACAATTAGAGAAAACCAAAATCAGTAGAGTTGCGCTTTTTAGTTCAATTTGCTGAATAAGTTCAATCGTTCATTTTTCAGTCGTGAACTAAATCAGTCATTTAGTTCAGTTATTTAGTTGGTCAGCTAGACTATGAACTATAAACGGTTTCTATTCAGTTGGTTATAGGGTTGTCGAATATTTTTAAAATATCGTCTCGATGATATTTTCTGATTTAAAAGAATATCAAAATGATATTTAATATACACTAGTCGGCATATTTATTTTGACAACATTTAAAATTAATTATACTCATAATTTGAACCTACTTCATGTACATTTTGGTATCAATGGAAAGGTCAATTCAATTCCGTTTGAATGATACAAAACTTTTCTTAACCCATTAAGTACCCATTGAAAATTTTGAATTTTAAAAAACGTCAATTTTAAAACTTTTTTCCTCGATTTTTTTCAAAAAATTTTTGATGCAAAAAAATTCTTCAAACATTTCTAATAGTGACTGCAAAAACAATTTTTCAAAAATCTCTTTGCTAGTATTTTTTATAATTTTTTGAAAACTGCAAAAACGGAACTTTTTGTATGAAAAGTAGGAAAAATGGGTTAAAATAGTCATTTTTTGCAGTTTTCAAAAAATTATAAAAAATACAAGCAAATACAAGCAAAGAGATTTTTGAAAAATTGTTTTTGCAGTCACTATTAGAAATGTTTGAAGAATTTTTTTGCATCAAAAAATTTTTTGAAAAAAATCGAGGAAAAAAGTTTTAAAATTGACGTTTTTTAAAATTCAAAATTTTCAATGGGTACTTAATGGGTTAAGAAAAGTTTTGTATCATTCAAACGGAATTGAATTGACCTTTCCATTGATACCAAAATGTACATGAAGTAGGTTCAAATTATGAGTAGAATTAATTTTAAATGTTGTCAAAATAAATATGCCGACTAGTGTATTTTAAAATATCCATATATCGATATAATTGATAATTTTTTATTTTTACCATTAAAAAAAAAAAACAGTTTTATACTCCACAATAAAAATAGATAGCTTACAGTTTTTATCCATTAATATATTAGGCAAACAAAAATCAGATTCAAGTTTTAATGTATTACATATTCTGGGGTGCCACAGAAATCTCTTTCACCTGAATTTGACGTACATTTGTATGAAATTTACGTCATTTTTCAGGTGAAAGAGATTTCTGTGGCACCCCAGATTAAATATGAACAGATGCTTTTCAGATTCGTATGTTCAGTTCCAATATTTGGATATTACAGACTTTAAAACAAACTTTCAAAATCCATTCCTCTCCGCTGCGTCTTTGAGTTTACTCGCTTGCTTTCCAGATCACAGAGTGACCAGCTCACAAATTTCATAATACATAAAAAAAAAAATCGCCTATTTGATATATCGGCAAATCGAATATAGCGATATAAATATATCATTTTTTACAAAAAATATCGATATATTGATATTTTTATATATTATCAACAACCCTAGTTGGTAATAAACTATGAACAGGTCATTCTGATCAGTTGGTCAGTTGTTTATGAACGATAAAGGCTTAAGTAACCTTTCACATTGTTCAAAACTTAAAAAATTTGAAGTTGAAACATTGTTACTTGTAAACAAGGAAGAAATTGAATCCAATCGCGGAACTCCATGCAAATAATTCTAATTGTATTTCTCTAAGAAATTTAAAATTTTGTTAAAAAATATTACAGACCAACTGCGAAATGAACGATTTAGTTCATGATTGACTGAATAAGTTCATGTCCCGTTCATTTGAGCTTTTTCAGAACGAAACGACACAACTCTAACCAAAATCAAACAAAAGAGTGTTGAAAAACACAGTAAGGGTATAGTGCGCTAAAACACGAAAAGCAATCGACAATTAGCACAAAAATCGATGAGTTTTGTACATCTCTAGGTTTTGGTCTTTTCCTCCGTGGTTTTCAAGTGATAGGATGGCCCCAACTGTAAGTGCTCGCGAGAAATCGTAAAAATGTTGCGACATCACAAGTAAAACGTGTCAAATAAATGCAAAATATTAAACCATATCCAATTTGGGGTGCATAGACAGTCTTATTTGTGCACAACTATTACAAATAATGTGAATAAGCAATAACATTAAACTTTCGATATAATTTATCTATCAACAGGCCAAGACCAACAAGGGTGATACCAAGGCGCCGGCTGCCAAGCCCGCCGAGAAGAAGGCGGCACCAGCCGCAGCCAAGGGCAAGGTTGAGAAGCCCAAGGCCGCTGAGGCTGCCAAGCCAGCAGCTGCCGCTGCCAAGAACGTGAAGAAGGCGCCGGAAGCCGCTAAGGACGTCAAGGCAGCCGCTGCCGCGAAGCCCGCTGCTGCTGCCAAGCCAGCAGCCGCCAAGCCAGCCGCCGCCGCCGCTGCTGCTAAGGCTGCCGCCGGCAAGAAGGCACCAGCGGCCGCAGCTGCTCCCAAGAAGGACGCCAAGGCTGCACCCGCCGCTGCCAAGAAGCCAGCTGCAACTCCAGCTGCTGCTCCGCCAGCAAAGAAGGCTGCTCCCGCTGCCGCCAGGGTTGCTGCACCAGCTGCTGCTGCTGCTGCTGCCGCCGCCGTTCCAGCTGCTGCGGCTGCTGCTGCCAAGCCAGCGGCCAAGCCTGCCGCTGCCAAGCCCAAGGCAAAGGCTGCTGCACCAGCTCCCAGCAAGGTTGTGAAGAAGAACGTGCTGCGCGGCAAGGGTCTGAAGAAGAAGAAGGTCGCGCTGCGTTTCACCATTGATTGCACCAACATTGCCGAGGACAACATCATGGATGTGGCCGATTTCGTAAGTACAACATCGGCTGAGCAAGCAGCCCAAATCAATTGTAATCACGCATCATCGCCTGGAGCAGATGATGAACATAACCTCAGCAACAACAGTGACGTCAGAGTCTCAGATACCACACCAAGCTTTTCATTGCCACAAACAGCCAGGGGCTCTGGATAAAAAGTGGTGGTTATAGCAAATCTTCAGTAGCGATTAAACTGAGCGTGGCTGAAAGCGTGCCGCGTGCGGTTAACAACTGCTGGAACAGTCCAATTTGCATATATATCTATCTCTATCTCGTCACTGTTGTGCTCTCGTTTGTCTTCCTCTTCGATTAGAGACACAATTTATCGATATACCGATAGACTTGGGTCAAGACAACTGGCTAGCTTTGCATACAATTTTTTCTTGCGTTTATAACTTAAAATCTTCTGTTCGTGATCGTGCGACATGAATCGCGTTTAGTGCTTCCATTCCCTGGGAAGTGCGTCGACAAGGGGCTCTGGACACTGCACAACGGGGTAGCCACTGATCGCCAGTACCGGGTCTGGCCAGTTGGTGCAACCGTCTGTGAACAGCGTCAAGTCGTGCTATGTGTACCGCCACGTGGTGGGCCCTGGGTTGATCGCATCACATCCGTGATGCGACAGGCCGAAATTCATAGTGCGCCCTGCTAAAAGCGTGCACATTGACTTCGTCACGCTGCAGGTTTCTCCAATAGCAATAGCTAAAAGCAAAGCAACTATAAAATGCTCTCTCTCTCCTCTCCATGTTATGGAGCACGCAAGGCTTCCATACAGCCTGTCTGAGATTGGGGAAACCATTGAATGTTCTTGAATGTTAAATAGCAGGGCGCCTACAGCCCCAGTGGATCAATGGATCAGGTAATACAGTTATAATGCACACAGCTTCTGCTCCCATATATATGTATATTTACAAATTATTTAAGTAATCTTAGGCCACGCCGATTTGCCGTTAGAGAGTGAAAGCTTTGCGTGTCGCTCTAATGGCAGTGTACTCAGTGGCATATTAAAAAATTGGTCACTCTTCTTTATTTGGGCCTTTTGTTGACATTTCCATTTACTTTTGGCCTTAACAAAGACAGAGACAGCACTACTATACTATATATTGTATATGTATGTTAGTAGTTATCGTTAATCACTACTTATGAAATGCAAATTGCGATCTCCCTCTAACTGGTGTATCTTTTCGCAGGAGAAATACGTGAAGGCTCGCCTTAAGGTCAACGGCAAGGTGAACAACCTTGGCAACAATGTCACCTTCGAGCGCTCCAAGATGAAGTTGCACGTCAGCTCCGATGTTCACTTCTCCAAGGCCTACCTCAAGTACTTGACCAAGAAGTACTTGAAGAAGAACAGTCTGCGCGATTGGATCCGTGTTGTGGCCAACGAGAAGGATTCGTACGAGCTGCGCTACTTCAGAATCAGCTCCAACGATGATGAGGACGATGATGCGGAGTAAAGATATATGACCATCATTTTTTTGCAACACAATGTAAAAAACTTGGTTTTTACTATATTAAAACATCAAGAAATTTATACAAACTTTGTCTATTCGATTTATTGATCCTTGATCCTGCTAACTTGATTCCTGGCCACTATACAATCTTGTCTGGATTTATTGAACTAATTCAGAGTATCAAGGTCGTTCACTATCTATATCAATGTTTATTTGATCTATATTAGCCGTGGGCACTGTAATATTTATAATGCAAGAGTTCAGTATAGTATGGTAAATTTGTATTCAAATTGAATAATAAGATATTCAACTATTTTCTTTTAATTTTCATAAATAGTTTTTACTCAAAACTACCAGGGACTGCAAATACTGACTATTTGTTTTTTTTTTTGTAATCAAAAAATCATTTTCTTATAATAACTTTGAGACACCGAGGAAAATTCCAATATTCATCTCTATGGGCTCATTTATGCATTTTCGCCATTATCAAAAATGTTTCAGCTTTTATAGATTTGCTCACAATATAATGATTAATTTTAAGTTATATGTACTTTACTTTTCAACCAATAATTATTATATTTGAGCAAAAAATAAAACTCAAGTTGTAATTTCGACAAAGCTTAATTTGAAACTCTCCACTAGAATTTTTTTCAAACGGATTATTAAGATTGTCTTGGCTTTTTAACTAGGAATATACAGTGGCTCACAGCTTATTTCAACCAGCACAAAAAGCAACTTTACTCAAAAGCTTCAATTACAACTAACTAAAAAAAATCATAATAAATAGTATTTACAGAAAACTAATGTTATATCAACTCATAATTTGAAAATATTTGAAAATATTTAAGTTGTAAAAATCCATTTTTTCAACTTTTACCATCGATTTTTCACATAAATGTTGGGATGTAAAAAAGTTCTTCAAAGAATTTTAATAGTGTCTGAAAAAAAAAATTTTCAAAAATATTTTTGCTAGTATTTTTTAGAGTTGCTTTTTGTGCTGGTTGAAATAAGCTGTGAGCCACCTTCTATCATTCTTGCCTTTATTCTCTAAGAAAAAGTCGAAACTACAACTTGAGTTTTATTTTGAGCAAAAAATAAAACTCACGAAATAATGATTATTCCTTAAGTTTTATTTTTTTTTGCTCAAAAATAATGATTATTGGTTAACAAATATCATAAAAAATAATTTACAAGTATGGATTCTAAGCTAAAAATTATTCTTGATAGTCGGAATTGGTAAGCACTTACATATGGCATTCAAATTTAAATGCTTACTATTTATATCCAAGTGTTCGCTACCTCCAGACACGACTGTATTTAATTAATTTAAATCCTTTGTAGATTAAACGACAGTTTGGAATGCTTAGACAATTATTATGTAAATATTTGTATTTGTGTCCGCATTAAGGTATCGCAAATAATTGTTATTAAATGTGCAACAGTCTGAAGATAAAGGTTTTCTGTGTCGCAATTATTGCCGTTCAAGGCTTTCGATTTCCGTGCAGCACATGTTTTTTGGCATATGGCTTTGTTAACCATATTAGTAGACCCAGAGATTACAAAATCCAGTCCATTAGTCCATAAGCTTTTGGGATAAATCCTAGTTATCTGTTTACAGGTGTATATATGTCGAAAAGTAGATCGATGAAATATTATAAAAGAGTCATACAGAAGATACCTAGACGTTGTAATAAACCTCATCCAGACACAAAGAAGATACATACATATGTATGTGTCGTGATAAACCTCGTCCATAATTATGGAATGTCTCACATATCCATGTTTCATTAAACTCGATCCATAAGAATGATCGGCAGTTGCATATGCAGTCGTCGGATAAAGTATTTTGACAAAACTAAAGTTAAATTTTCGCGTAATTTAAACTTACTTTATGTTAAGTTTGGCATCAATGGAAAGGTCATTTAAATTCCGTTTGAATGATACAAAACTTACCTAAACCCATTAAGTATCCATTGAAAATTTTGAATTTTTGTAAAAGTCTACTGTTTTGACTCAAAAAATGTTTCGATGCAAAAAGTTTTTCTAAACAATTCTAATAGTGACTACAAAAAGGAATTTTAAAAAATCTCATCGCTAGTATTTTTTATGATTTTTTGTGTGGGATGATCTCAGAAAAATGTTGTATTCAAAGGAGGAAAAAGTGGTTAAATTAGTAATTTTTTGCAGATTTCAAAAAATTATGAAAAGCACTAGCAAAGATAATTTTCAAAAAAAAATGGTTTGCAGTCACTATTAGAATTGATTAAAGAATCTTTTTGCATCAAAACATTTTAAATCGAGGAAAGTTTTTAAATAGACCTTTACAAACATTCTAAATTTTCAATGGGTACTTAATGGGTTAAGGAAAGTTTTGTAGCATTCAAACGGAATTGAAATGACCTTTCCATTGTTGCCAAAATGAACATGAAGAAGGTTCAAATTATGAGTAGATTTACCTTTGAATGATGTCAAAATAAATATGCCGACCAGTGTATTTGTGGTAAGCAGAAACGAAGCTTTACCTAAGCTTTGGCGAGCTTTCAGTATGATGACATTTCATCAGCTCGTAATTCGAGTACTGTTCATTAATTATTTGTTAAAGTGAAAGTTTCAGCTATTGAGTGTTATTGTTGAGTGTGCAGTCTACTGGAAGAAAGTCTTGCAATTATGTATATCGGCTACATCCGACGACAGATGATCAAGTAAAAGACCGGCTTGGAGCTTGTGTGCGGGTGTGATGTTAAAGCTTTTATTGTATCTATTGACCAGAAAACAACACAAAGGGAATGCCAATAAAGAAAACATTAAAACAATACAATAAACAAAAATATCGTAACTATCATGCGAATATTGGTGAAGCTGGTTTTAAGCTTCTATTAATTAATACTACAATATGGTTAGAAGTAAGCAACAATTACAATACATACACTGAGATATGTCTTTTAAAATGGAGGAGGAGGAGCATGTGACTCCCATTAAATGGTCCGCATTCGAATATCATTTGGAGTAATAACATTTATAAGAGATTCACAGTTTACGTTTCGGAGAATGTTTGTTCATTCGAGAACTCGAGCTGCCTCATCATCATCACCTTTATCATCATCATCATCATCATCATCATCATCCATATCAAAATCATCACAAGTAAAGGCCATCGTTGTCATCTACAAAATACGAATTAAGAATACTCTACCGACAAATACAAATACTAACAAGGCATAATTTTCAAATACACGAGTGTCAAGTGCAGTGGGAATCGGAATCGGGGTCGCCTAATGTGGGAAGTGCCATGGCGGTGAGGCTAATAAAAAGTGCCAAGCTAAAATTGGAATGTTTCGCAACGCCATCCCTTAATTGCCACCAGCAGCATGGCGTAACAGCAGACCACCGAGCAGGGCGAACAACAGGGGCAGAGTGCTCTGCAGATTACTGCTGGCAGCGCCGTTGGTATTCGATCGGACGGCTGCCTGGTCGGGTGCCAGCATGGCCGGGGGTGACTGGCTGGTGGGCATCGGTGCCAGCGGGGCCAATGGAACGGGCTCGGCGCCGGGTGCTGCCGGCTGCTGTGGTGGGGCCGGGAAGCAGGCAATCTTTTCCACTTCAATCATTTTCGTGCTGTCCGCGGGGTCCGTTTCGTTGACCTTGGTGGGCACACAAATGATGCCACCCGGCGGGGGTGGTGGTGGTGCTGCACCAGCTGCATCAGTGTTGTTGGTCATGGCGCTTTCAGGCGAGAATGGAGCCAGTTGAGCTGGCGAAGCCGCCGCCTCGGTCTGAGTGGCATTCATTGGGGTCATGGGTGCGCCAGCTGCATTGATGACGGTGGTGCCATCGGTGGTATTCACCGGCACACCATTGTTAATGATGATGATGCGATCCTGACCACCAGCTGGAGCGGCTGCCGCTGGAGCAGCAGCCATGGGATGCGATGAGCTGCCACCTAATGAAGATGTCAGCACAGATCCCAGCACGGCACCGCCCAATCCTCCAGCCAATAGACCCGTGCCTTTAAAAAAGAAAACAGTTTTGGATAAATTGGTGGATCTCGTGAAACATCGATTGACTTACCGAAGCCTGGGCCTGAGGAGCCCTGCTGTGGCGCCTGTGGATAGTAGGTGGCACCCGGTGGCAGAGCCGAGCCAGAGTGGTAATAGGTAGCGCCTGGCGGTGGTGCGGCCGCCGGATGATATCCGCCACTGGGCACATGTCCAGCCGATGGGTAGTAAGAGGATCCAGCGGGAAGACCACCAGGCTGATAGCCGCCGCCTGGCGCATGACTGCCGGCTGGATAGTAAGTGGCGCCAGGTGGTACTCCGGCATACTGCTGGCCATGATTCTGAGTGGCCGTTATGGGCTGGTGCACGTTGCCTCCCGGTGCTGCGCCATAGTTGGGTGCATTATACGCCGGTGGTGACTCATGCATATTGGTGCGACCGCCGCCAGCGGGATTCGAGGCCGAGTAGGCGGGCGGCGGACCCTGTGGGACATTCCAGCCGGCGGCCGGAGGCTGACTGTTAACCGGAGGCTGACTGTTGGCCGGACGATTCGGTTGCGAGTTGTAGTTGGGATAGCTCAGTTTGGCGACATCGGCGTGGGAGTTGCCGCCTCCATTGTTGTTGTTGGTATTGTAGCTGCTGGGCTGCTGAGTCACATGACCCGAATTGCTCCTGGACGGTGTTTTGCGCTGGCTGCCTTGGCTACGGCCCGCGTCCACCACACCGATTCCCCCCGCCAACACCAGTGCAAATATGGTGACGACGACAAATGCGCATTTCGACATCGTCACAGTCGCGCCGTTTAACGATTTTCTATATATATATATCTTTATATATATGCGACACTGTCAATGACAACGGACATAAATTGTGCAAAATAATTATAATCAAGTGATCAAATAAATAACCTAAGGTTATTCGTCAATATGTGCATGCTAATTACCAAAACTTGTTTCGCTCGCTCAGTCACAGTATGGTTGTTGTTTGTATACGATTATTAACCGAATTTCACTTCGTATACCAAGTGCGTTTAGTTTAACAATGCTGTTTGTTTGTTCGCAGTTTCAACTCAACTGAAACTGCTGATCAGCAATGTTATCCAATTTATCGATTTGTTGCAATGCTTGGCGCTGCCAGCTGGCTCAGATATTTGGCGCCAAGCATTTGGATATCGATAACTTTTTCGCAATACATTACAATAAAAAAATATACGAACAATACAATTACCACAAATTAAATAACTTTAAAAAAATTAGTTATGCACATAAAATAAATTTGACAAATTCGGGTCGTGTGCTTTATTCCATTTTGCAGCTCAATAGGGGTATTCCAGAAGCAGGCTTAAACTAGAAGTTGCTTTGGATTAAAGCAAAACTAAATCAGTCGGAACAGTCGGCATCCGCTTTCACAGTAAGTGTTTTTTTATCTTGAAAAAAATCCTGTATACTTTTTAAATATGTATTAAACTGCAATAAAAATTCCAAAAGTTTCAAGATATTATACCCGAGAAAAAAAATCGTAAAAATTGCGTATTTTTTGACCGTGTAAAGGAGGATACCCCCTTAAACTGACTGTACAAATTCAATTTTTATCTCAGTCATCTTTCACATATTTGTCAGCTTAATCCTGTATGCTCTATGGGGGCATGATCTTGGGCATGACCTGCCTAATAATTTCTCTGCATTAAACATATAATTATTTAAATTTCAAAATTTAAATGTAAGCATGCAGCAAGTGTGATCAAATTATTGTTTAGTCGAAATCTGCCTCACAGCTGATTTCTTGTAAACTTTTACTGTCACCAAATTTTCCTTATTTTTTCTGGCTGCGACGAAATCAAAATCGAATCTGAACTGTTTTTATGGAACTTTTATTTATTTATGTGGAATGAATTGACAAACTATAAATATAAAAAATAAATAAAATCTGGCTTCGAAGTTGTACCTCTGTAGGAAATAATGTATATGTGTAAAGATATCAATGTACATACATATGTATATTGCGAAGAGGAACACAAATTGACCCCCTTAATGCCGAGCTGGCTACGCCACTGGTGGCAAGCATTAATGTCTAAATAAAACAGTTCTATTAGTTTCTAGAAAATGTATGATGGGAAGCAAAACATTCTAAGAGCTGCTCGTCGAAGCTCTTAGAAACCGGTCTGGTTTTCTACACAAAGCTTTAGTTTCTGGTGCTCTCGCGCTTTACGACTGTACATCGACTCAGTTTCATTTGTAAGCTCGAAGTGAATAGTCAAAGAAAGAAGCTTTCAACATGAAGGGCATCGTAATACTGTGCTCACTACTTGGACTTGTATTACTGAGCTGCGGAACGCACGCCGCAGACTGCGACGAAGTCAAGAATCCAGATGACAGTGATTTTAAAAACTTCTTCACGAAACTGGGATGCAAAGTGACCCATGGCGCCGAACAAGTGGTTGAGGCAGCCAAGCCCTACGCCGATAAAATTGGCGATACTGCCAAGGACATCGGCAGTAGTGTTGTGCAGCAGTACGATGTGTTGAAGCATAAAATCACCAATGACGATCCCACACCCAGTGCAGCCAGTGCAGTAAAATACGATGCAGCCCACCGAACGTGTGCTTTTGGCCCCAATTGCTCCCGCTTTACCAGCGGAAATTACAAACCCTCAACCAATTGGTGAGTAAACATAATTATACAAATTTTGCTCTCTGATCTCAACAATTCTTTTTAATTTGTTTTGCAGCTGGTTAAATCCATAATTGACCTTACACAAACGAAGGAACTTTTTTTTTAATTATTACATTTAACTGAATTAAATTTTGATAATATGTACGTTCACTTGTATTTCGGTTAGCAGAATAAAATAAAGGAAAACTTCAAGTGTGCAATCGAGCAAGCACGACTGTGAGAGACCCTGGCACTGGCATTGTGTCAAAGCACAAAGTGTCGTAAAAATGTCACTAAAATAATTCCAATGACGCAATCCACAACGTTTAAATACGTTATGTTAATCACATATACGTACTCACACACTTGACTACGCACATACATATATACTAGTATAATAACAAATTAAAACAGAATCACAAGCAAATAAATACGCTGGAAGCTTGGAACGTGTGTTACAGCCAGGGAGCGTAACGATTATACTTTTCCAATTATAAATTATAGTTCGTTTTATTACTTTGCCTTACCTCTTCCGCCAAAACGAAAATCATAGAAAACGAATTCCTAGCGCAATTTTAAAGTTTATTTTAAGAGTTGTAGCACATATCTGTCCTAAATATATCATCCCGATCTGATAATTAATTTCGAAAGCTAATCAGTAAACAAATCTGTTTAGCGCTGACTGACAAAGTAATAATAATAAAGTATTTATGCTAGATAAAAAATGCAAGGACAAGTTCAGGGCATATCAAGCTCGTGGATATCAAACTACATATTGTGCAATCAAAATATTTTTAAATATTTTATTATTTTTGCCAGTTCTTAATCAGCTGTTCGGTCAGGCGGCTACAAAATTTGGTAGTGTTTTTATTTCCAAATTAGAATGCATAGAAGGTAGAAATAAAATAACAGAATGCAAAAAAACACTACCAAATTTGTTTAATTTTTACTTTCAAATTTGTCTATTCAAATCCTTGCTTTTTTTTAACGGACTTCTGGCAACACTGTTCCCGAATAAAATCAATGAATTTCAGGATTTCCACTTTTATTTATATCGATTCATATCGAGGTGAATATACCACCATCGATTAACATAAACAATCTGGCTATGCTTGTGCCGCGATGGTGATTTATCGAAAATTGGTCCCATGTCATTTCTCTAATGGGAATGATTTAAATTTTGTTTTATATTCAATTAAGTAAAAATTCAATAAACCAAGAATAATATTAATTTTTTAAAATAATTAAAGTTCATTTTAAAATTAGTTAGAATTAATATTTAAGAAAAACTTAAGAAATTAGTGAGAAATTATTAAAAAAAAATTGAAAAATCGACAAAAATTAACAAATCTTCTGTGAAAGTTTTAAAACTCTAGCTTCAAAATTATTTTTCAAAATAAAAATGCGACCATATTTAACAACGTTTCTGAAAAGAGTTAAAATATTGTCAAATATGCCACCGTTGCCAACTTGTTCTTTTTTTTTGCCAAACTTGACCAAGGCTGCCACCTTGTTTTAGCGGCAACGGCAATTGTTTGTTGCATTCCACAAATTTTGATTTTGATGTGTATTTTTGCCAGGAAGTGATTTCGTTTGTTTGCGGAATGCGATCATATTGCTGCATACAATCGCCTATTAGCCGCATTTAATACACGTGATAGCTTTCAGTGCTCGCAACGGCATTGTCACAGGGGGAGGGGCTGCAACGTGGGAGTACGTGGCAATGACGATGAATGGAAAACAATCAAATAAAGTAATTAGTTAATTGAAATAGGTGCATTTGGTGAGCGTCAAACTTGGACAAGATGTCAGCCACGCTACGCTACCGCGGCGATAAGAGTAACTTGCTCGAGTTCGCCAAAAATCTGGATGCCTTCAAGAAAGTGCCCGAGAAGTACACAGAGACGACGGAGATTGGCGGCACACGTGAGCATCAATTATCTGATCCCATTATGGTCTAATGACAATGCAATATTGTGTTACAGTTTCACTGCTGAGTCGCCTGCTGATCGTCTATCTGGTCTATACGGAACTGCGTTATTACTGGCACGAAACGGACATCATTTACCAGTTTCAGCCCGACATGGCACTGGACGAGCAGGTGCAGATGCATGTGGACATCACAGTGGCCATGCCGTGTGCCTCGCTGTCCGGCGTGGATCTCATGGACGAGACGCAGCAGGATGTGTTCGCCTATGGCACACTGCAGCGCGAGGGCGTCTGGTGGCAAATGTCGGAGGTGGATCGCCGGCAATTCCAGTCGATGCAGATAACCAATCACTATTTGCGCGAGGAATACCATTCCGTGGCTGATATACTCTTCAAGGACATTCTGCGCGAACGCCACGAACCGCATTCACAAAACCCGGAGAGTGAAGCGCACTCAGCGGCTGCACCACCGCCACCAGGTGCACTGCAGCAGCATCCGCAACAGTTGCACGAAATGCCACAGCCGGAGACCAAGTACGATGCGTGTCGCTTACATGGCACACTGGGCATTAACAAGGTGGCCGGCGTGCTGCATTTGGTGGGCGGTGCACAGCCGGTGGTTGGACTCTTTGAGGATCATTGGATGATCGAGTTTCGTCGCATGCCCGCCAACTTTACGCATCGCATTAACCGCCTCAGTTTTGGCCAATACTCGCGTCGCATCGTTCAGCCGCTGGAGGGTGACGAGACTGTCATCAGCGAGGAGGCAACCACAGTGCAATACTTCATCAAGGTGGTGCCCACGGAAATACAGCACACGTTCAGCACAATCAGCACATTCCAATACGCCGTCACGGAGAATGTGCGCAAACTGGGTAAGTTTGGGGTAAATATATATCTTATCTATGCAGAGCACCTCAACAAAAAAAAAATAATAATATTTATTAAAAAGAGGCCTATTTATAATGAATTTAGCTGAAAACATTCTTTCCGGGAATCCACTAGTTTTTTATTAAATAAATTTCGGGCGCGACATTTTATTTTTAAAAAACTTTTTCACCTGCGGCGCATCAATCACTAACCATCCATCATCATCCAAAAGCGTGGTGGAGATGTTAAGATTGATAATTATTAAAATTACTAGAGACTCCCAAAAAAATATTTCGCGGAAAAGGAGTAAAGCGGTTTTTCCGGAGCGCCGCTGGCAAACAATTTGTTTATTACTAACCTGGATTACATGCGTATCTTCTTTAATTATGGCTTCTCTATATGAGTCATAGAGTTTTCCAATTGGAAAACACGCCAAAAATTGACAAGCTAGAGAAAAAGAAGTGTTGTAAACACAAAGCAACCTGGATAATAAAAGAAAAACAATGCAAAAAGTTAATAATTTTATTCAATTTTCAAAATTTATTTTAAAAAAAATAGTGGATTCCCGGAAATAATTTTTTCAACTAAATTCATCTTAAATATTCCTCTTTTTAATAGTTTAATTTCTTTATTTTTTTTTGCTGTTCCGCATAGATAAGATAATTGCCAAGTTTCGCTGCAGTACATCAATGATATTATCATAAATAGTGACCATTCATTTCGTTTACAGACTCGGAACGCAACTCTTATGGCTCGCCGGGCATCTACTTTAAGTACGACTGGTCCGCTCTGAAGATAGTTGTTAGCCACGATCGCGATTATTTGGTGACCTTTGTCATACGTCTCTGCTCCATTATATCGGGCATCATTGTGATTTCTGGCGCCGTCAACTCGCTCCTTTTGACCGTTCAACGCTGCCTGCTGCGTACATTTGCGCCGCAGCTTTACCAACGTCAGCTCTATGCCGCCTCACCCACGGTCAGCAGCGTTGACGTGCCTGCTGTTCCCGTCCCCATTGCGGTGCCAACTGTGCCCGTTAACGAGCTGCTGCACACAGCCAATCTGATGGCCAATGTGGATATATCGGCGTATTTGCCGACTGCACAGCCCAAGTCTGTTAAATAGCGCTGGCTCTGGGCCAACGATGGCTTCCAAATGGCCAACAACTGGCTATTAAGTACAAAGCGTAATCTCAGTTGAATCCATTTCGAATTCTTTACACAAGTACATACAAATACATGTATCTTTATTTTGTTTCCTCCTGTCACTCTGTATCCATAATTAAAGTTAAGCCAAAACAAAATTATAAGAATTGAACACAAACAACACTTGTACATACATACATAAATATACATATATATAAATGTTATATAAAAAATGTCATCACAGTTCGTGTCCCAGGATGCCCGTGTCCAGGTTGTTCCAGTAGCGTGCTCCAGATCGACGATAGCCAAACATGCTCTTCAGTATTTCCAAGCCAGAGTCGACCGTGGTCTGCACGTCATGCTCACTGCCCAGCTTGGGATTGATCTCGACCAGATCCATGCCCTGAACACGCTTTGTGTCACGCAACGCCTCCACAATGCTGATGCCCTCCCGCAGCGTGAGGCCGCCGCGCACCGCGGTGCCCGTGCTGGGCGCCACATGGCTGTCCAGGGCGTCGATATCGAAGCTCACGTGAATCTTATTCAATGGACTCAACGCGTCCAGTGTCATTTCTATGATCTTGGGCACACCAACGCGATCCACGGACTGCAATGGGAAAATACCGAGTTAGAAAGCTTTAACGAGGAGTGCTCGACCATGAAATACCCTGTGCCCACGCCCACATACAAGAATATAATATATATAAAAAAAACTTCAGATTTTTATATGGTTCTGATGATATGCATGCACAGAAACTGAGCCCAAAATTTATTCGTACACGCTAAATGTTGAAGTATTTGCCTTCACCTACAGAGTACAGTTGTCTTATAAGAAAACAATATTTTATTAGAAAATTGATTAACGAGTTTTTGTACTACACATTCAAAAAAAAAACATTATTCAAAATTCGTCAAATTTTAGCGTTAAAAAAAGTGGAAAATGGTGTATGAATAATTTTAGGTCAGTTTTTGGCGCTAATTTTTTGTTTGTTTTTGGTTTACTGATTTGGTACATGAAAATAATGGCTATCTGGGTTGCCCCAGAATTCGCTTTCGCTTGAATTTCACTTAAATTTGTATGAAATTCAAGCGAAAGCGATTTCTGTGTCACCCCCGTATATGTTTTGCGGATTATATTCCATTATATTCAAAGTGGAAAAATTTTTTTTGTTAACTATGAAGACCTCACTTGAAATAGTTTTTAAAGAATAAAAAATAAGTGTACGAATAAATAAATATATTTATGTACATATTCTAGAAAATGCGCTAAAAGTTCTCCTTGCAGTAAAAACAAGAATTCCTTTGACTCTCAAATTAATTTTACACAATATAGAACAGGAAATAAAAAATATTTCAGCATCATTAAGTCAGAAATGGAGTGTTATTATTATTATTACGTATTTGTGGCAAGTCAGCGATGTGTAATAAATGTTTAAAAGCGCAGATTCCTCGTTTTTAAAGCCTCTCGATGTTCAGGTGTATCAAAATAACCAGAATTAAGGAACTAAGAGTGTTAAAACTACTGCAGGGATCGTGGGTCCTTTGTTTTGTTTACCAGGATTAATCAAAAAAAGGACATACTTGGACATGAATATAAAACTACAGAGCTCTTCTGTATGAACGCGTTGATCTCAAAGACTGTAAGAGCTAATGATTTCCTGGATACCATGCGCAGATCAAGATTATTGTCAATTTTATAATAAACTAGGGGGCTCCGCCCTGCTCGCTTCGCTCGCCAGCCCCCGCTCGCTACGCTCGCAAAATTGAAAAGAAGGTCTTTTGTTTTCCAGCTTAACAAACTTAAACTGCTCGCTTCGCTCGCCAACCCGCAGCTCGCTTCGCTCGCAAAAATTTAAAAGAACTTCTTTAGTTGTCCGGTTTAACAAATTAATACAATATATGGGGTTCCGTCCCCTGCTCGCTTCGCCCGAAAAATTGAAAAGAAGGTCCTTAGTAGTCCGCTTTAACAAATTTATATAATAAAGAAACAGTCCCAAACATACAGTCTGTGAGTTTGGTTCACATATCTTAAGAAACAAAAAAGTTTTTCATACTAAAGGTTATTTTGCATTCGATTGTTCCTATGGCAGCTATATGATATAGTCAACTGACTTTGACCAAATTTGGTCAGAATGTAAGAAACAGTCCCAAACATACAGTCTGTGAGTTTGGTTCATATATCTTAAGAAACAAAAAAGTTTTTCATACTAAGCAATTCCGTGACCTTTGACCCAGATTTAACCCACTTAGAGGTCGAATTTCGCAAAACGCCGTCTTATTGCACGATGAAATTATCTCATCTATGTTGTGTGCAAATTTCAGCTTTCTATCTTTTACCGTTTGGGCTACACGTTGATTCTCAGTCAGTCAGTGAGTCAGTCAGTCAGTCAGTCAGGACAAAGAGTTTTATATATATAGATTTAGATAGCTCAACCAAACTAGCAGATTGTACATTTTCTTAGGTATTATGTTTATATACTAAATACATTTTTTGGAGATATTTCAACCAAATCCGCATAATTTAATTTTCATCTATCTTATAGTACGTTCTGCCCAATTTTGGTTAAAATCGGTCCACTATATCATACAGCTGCCATAGGAATTGTTTTTCGAAAATGTAAATTCTGAATCATATCATATCCAAACTTGCAGGTTGGGATTTTTGTTGTCTTCAAAATCCCGGTCTAACATATGATATAGATGATAATCATAAACGAATTTATCTTTTAATGGAAAAGATATACTTATAACTAAAATTTTAAGGCTAATTTGTAAATGGTAAAGCTTAAGCAAGATATTTTTTATATTAAACTTTATGTGCATGAGATCTGAGCATAGCATTAAAAACCAAACATGCTAAAAATGTTGTCTATCAAATACTAAGCTGATAGCCACTGTGTATGTACTTTGTATGGTCGGAGATGGATACAGTGATGCCAGTTTGGCCTTTTTTCGGATAAATTTGTCTGGTTTTTAACTGCTTCAACCGGGAAAAATCTCAAACATCTTCTATTCGACATTTTTTAGATTCAATTAAATTTAATCCAAAAAGGATTCTATACTGTCAATTTTGGAACTTTTTGAAAATAAAAACGATATAAAGGCGAAAACACTTTCCCAGTACGCCAAAATTCACCTCTAAAAATGGAAGAATGTTGAAAATGCGTCAAAATTTTGGTCCGAAGCAAACAAATATCGAGACTCTGCAGGCAATAACCATTTTTTAGAAGTGGTCACTGCAAAGGTAAAGTGGGTTTTTAGTCAAATTAGTTTGGTAAAAACTAGATTAAGGAACCGTCTTAAAATAGACAACTTAAATGCTATTTTGACAATTAGGTAAATGTATATCGAGCCCTATTTGCGGATATAACGTAAGCGACAAAAAGCAAATCTTACAAGAGAAAGGTTTTAAGGTTTCGTTAAGGTGATTTGTTCGTGTCATGTGTCGCTTACGTTATAGTTGACAGGCCAATATCTCCGGAAATATAAACAATTAAAGTTTAATATTTTGAGTGTAGATACTATTAATATAAATGAACACATTTGCATTAAAATCCAAATTTCGGAAAAATGTCGCTTACGTTATATCCGCAAAAAGGGTTCGATATTATAAATTTTTTCAATGTTTCAATGTTTTTTTTTCATTTTTCAGCCTTTTCCCCTGTTTTCTTTGGCCGTTTTGTCTTTTTTTTCCGTAAAACATTTGGCATCACTGATGGGTACCGCACTAAAAGCTTCGCCGAGAAAGCTTTTGAAAAGCGAAGCGATTAAACTGTATTTAAAGTACTGTATGAAAGTTTGAGAGCGACGAATGGTCTGATATTGAAAGCTCAAGTGGCGGCCATTATTGAAAATTGGTACAGCCAACGGTTTGTCTGCCGTTCTCTATAGTCTGTGCAGTATTATAGTATGTATATTGTGAATTGCGTCCCCCTTCCTCCCTACATAGTACATATTCACATATTTCGATCGAACTAATGAGCTATAATAAATTTGCAGCTCAGGATCATTAAACCATTTTTCAACAGACGTCGATTTTGCACGAGCCATAAATAATGGCAGGCAACAAGGACGCCGGATGCCCGATGCCCGGATGCGAACGGATGTGGCTGAGCACGTTGCAAGTTGCAACCACCGTGCGATCGGAAGTTGGAAGCGAGCGTAATGTAACGACTGCCAGGAGGGGATTGGATTGGGGTGGGGAGGGGAGGGGAGGGGAGGAGGGAACAGAGGCTGGCTTTAGGAGTGTCTCACTGTAACTTTGCCAGCAACAACTCTACGGAAGGGTGCAACTAGATTCGATTTCTCAGCCCCGACGCGACCAAAGGCAACCCCTATAAATGCCAAGCTTACATTTACAACACTCACACACATTAACACTCACACACACATACATACACATGTACGTGTGTACAGCGTGTGTAATTTTGTTGAGGCTGTCACGCACGATCGTTATTTGATCCCTACTCCAACAACTACAAAAAAAAAAATAAAAACCGGAATTTTACAATTTTTACAACTGCCACGAGAAGCGGCACAAGGATCGAGGCAAGGATACAACATTCTATGGTTGTAACTGTGTGCTTGTATGTGTGTATGTGTGAGCGCCTATTCCATAATACTTACATCCATGGCATAGTAGCGTATCCCGAATTTATTCAATATGAACGCCTCGTAGGGGTCAATGTCCCGCAGACCAATGTAAACCAACTGATCCTTCGGCAAACTGAAATGAGTCATAGGAAACGAGTATCAATAATATTCAGTTAGTGGGTGGATCGCTTGAGACCCCAGATTCGTCGTTATTAGGTCTTCAAATCAACTACATTAAAACAATGTTGTCTTAGAAAAAATAGATAAATAAAGATACGAGTAAATATTATAAACAGGGATTAAAACCCTAACCGAAACCGTAACCTTTAACCGGTAAAAACCGATTGAAATTTAAAAACGTAACTGAAAACGTAACCGAAAAAAATATTTATTAGACCGAAACCTTAAAACCGAAACTCTGTAAACCGAAATAACCGTTTAGTAACCGTTTCATTTATAAGGGTTAATTTCGGTTTTTTATAGATGCAAAAAAAATTATTTTTCGTTTTTAATTTTTGATTTTAATTTGCTAATGTTTAATTTTGAATTTTTTTTTGTGAAATTCATGATCAAATTTTCATAGTACTGAATAAGTGCAAATAAAATAAATTTCTTAAACGACATATTAAAATTGTTAAAATGTAACTAAACTACATCAAACTGAAGAATATGTGAAATAAATGTGTGAATGAAACATTAAGAAAGTAATGCCTTTTAATTATTATTATTACATTTTTAATATATGTAATTATATTTTTTCAAAGATTTTGCGTAACCGATAACCGAAAACCTAAATGCGAACATAACTTGAAATCGATATTCGTTTCGGTTTTAATGCCTGATCATAATCATCATTCAAATTCTGTAAAATACGTGAAATTTGTTCATAAAATAATTTCAACAATTTTAAAAACTAAGCAAACATGATATTGCAGAAAATGTTCAATTCAAGGACAAACTCTTTTGATTTTCGCATTAAGATTATACGAGTATATAGTTAATTGGATCTATCGAGCAGAATTTAGTTTGAAGTTTTATGCTTTATGCGTTTGCTTGATTTGAAGCCATGAAAAAAGGAATTCGATGATCAGCTGCGTGTGATTGTCAGTCAGTTCGGAGTTCACAAAGGATCCTGATTAGTAGGCCAGGTGGCATTTCTTTCATTTTGTCGGCTTACAACATGCCCAGGACAACGGCAATGAAACTCTATTTTGAGCAGTCAACTGTGCAAACGGGTAACTGGAACTGGAACTGGAATTGACAATTTCTGAACATGTTCGTACTATTGTAAACGAAAAGGAAAACGGCAACCGCAACAAAAACAAAAACAATGGCAACTGCATCGGCAACTGCAACTGCAACGGAAACACATGCCACAATTAAAATGGCATGCAACATATCCTGCGCTCTGCTCTCTCTCTCTCTCTCTCTCTTACTCTCTCTCTTTTTGCCCTCACTTTCGCCAGATCTTACCCTCCCGATCAGTTTTCAGCGCTCTCGCTGTCCAACTCGGTGTCTTATGGTAATTTTTATGATTATTATTATTATTAGTTTCGGGGAAAACTGCATCTGTCGACTGTCGACTGTCGCTGCGTTGTGCAGCGAGACGTGCAAAGTTAAAAGCGCCCTAAGGACCATTATATAATGGAAATTCGGGTTCTTTTTTGCTAAGACCCTGTACCCCAAAAGTACATAGGGTGCACTGTTTTTCAAAAGACAATGAAGCCGATCTGCCAGTATTGAACATATTTAATTTAATTTATTTGGACGTTAATTATTAAAAAAAAAAGGATTTAAAAAAAGTTTTAATCAATATAAAATAGCCGTTAAAAACATTTCCAATCTGAAAAATTCTCTGATTTACATGAAATAGATGAAAAAACAGACATACAGATGCCCTTACTACTTTCGGAGATATTAAGTACAAGCAGCTAATCTTGCGATTTGTTCCACTGTGCATTGGCACTTTAGCCTTATTTTGTAATTTTTAAGTTTTTAATTTTCTTAAATTAGATTAAGTTTTTTTTGTGTATTGGGTGCAATTAAGTGTAGTCTATTTCTCCTCTACTCTTGTAGAGATTATAATGAGATTATACATTATATTATTATCGTTTCTTTTCTATATCAACAAAACAACACTGATACACACAGATTTTTGCAGTGCGAGCACAAATATAAGACATTTTTCTTAGTTTAAGGGAAGAAATCGCGGCAAACCTTAAAAATTAAAAGGATAAATTTGAGCTCTATTAACAAAATTTCAATTAAGCAGATAACTGACTGTTAGTCCAGAGTACGGATACCACTTAAGAAGTTTTCGTATTTGGCAATTTCTAATTTTAACAACATCTGTATAATACACAGGGTCTCTCACAGTCGAGAACACTCTTTTCTATAAGATTTTTCGATTTATGCAGCGATGTCGGCTTAAGGCAATTGGAACAAGGGAAATAGGGGGTTGATCAAATATGCACGGACCAGTTCGGCCACTCTGATCCTGCTCCGGCTCCTGCTCCTGCTCCTAGCTATCTCCTCGCTGAGAAATTGGTGCAGTGCCTGCAGCGACAGCAGCAACCTTAAGTAGTTGTTGTTGTTGATTTTTTAGTTTTTGTTTATTCAAAATGCACACAAAGCGTAAATCGTAAAGGTAAAGTAAAGGGTGCGGCCAATTGGTCCAACCCCCAAAATGTTGGCTGCTGTTGTTGTCGTTGTTGATGTTGTCGTTGTTGTCGTTGTTGTTGTTGTTGTAATCCAGTGTTGGTTGCTTTTTAATCCAGATTTTTTGTAATGTGGCCAAGGTGCTGGCACAATGCGCTTTGTTTTTGCCAGAGCCAAAGGATTAAACATGCTCCCGTGACCGTGTCCGTGTCTGTGTCTCCTTCCATAACCATTTCATTCTCTTTTTTATTCCCAGTTTCCCTGCCGCTGTCCATTTCGAAATTGTAGAATCATGCAATATGACGAAAAATGTGCTGCATACTATGTGGAGCCGACAGAGCAATAGAAAGAGACAGAGCGTGAGCGAGAGAGGGGGAGATGGAGACAGCGAGTTTCAAGCACGTGGCCGGCCCACACAGATACACAGACATATATGCATACATACAAATGTACATACATATGTACACATGCATACAATGTGAGGAGCATGCGTCAGCAAAACTAACATAAATGTTGGCGCAAATTAATTATTATCAGAAATAGTTATCGCCATGCAAATATACATAAATATACACATATTTTTATAATTGTTTATATGTAGGTACATACATATATACATATATAGGATCTGACAATGCGTTAAACTTATCGCTAGCTCCTATTTTGGCCAGCAAACGTAGAAAGCCACCGCACCCCTGAGCAGGAACAACATTCGACATTGTCATTACAATATGAATGAATGAACATACATACACACACACACACACACACACACATGTATGTACATTCAGACATGCTTAAATTATGCTTATCTCGCAAAAGGACCAAGCACTTGCGAGTCGCCGATCTGTCTCGTCTGGCCACCCCCTTGGATTGCACAGTGGTGCAAATGTTGTTGACAGCGCAAATTAAATTCAATTTTTAGCTTTTCAGTACCGCCAATACTTTTTGTTTTCTCGCTAACTAAAGTTTCAGTTCGTTGGAAAATAAAAATATAATATTTAAATTATATATAGTCGAACTCCCATAAGTCGAACTTCTATTAGTCAAATTTTCTCTAGTTCGAACAAAATCGAGTGGCAGTAGCGTTTACTTGGCAAATAACATACAATTCTGCTTTCGTAACTCGAACTTCTGATTCGAATTTCTCCATAACTCGAACAAAAATACTGGAGCGTGCTTCTGTAAGTCGAATTTCTCGGGGAAATCCCCAAACAGGTGCGAATTTTTTTGTTTTTGTGATATACATCTGTTAAGGAATTCAAAAGTGGGCCAAAAAAAGTCAAAGTTGTTGAAAAATATGGAATCTCAGCAAAAACAGTTTCATTATTAAAAAAAAATAGAGAATTTATTATGTAATTTGAATCGGAAATTTCTTCCGGATGCAGTAAAAATAACGAACAAATCAATTTTTGAGAGTTTCGACAGGCCTTGAGCAAACAGGAATCTGTTTTTGTTGAGAATAACCAGAAAAGTTTTCGGTTTGAAATGTATTTATGAATGAATGAAATTGTAGTTTCTTTTAATAAACATCAAAAAAGAAATTCAATAAGTCGAAGTTCCCATGAGTCGAACTTTTTCTGTGGATAATTGTGTTTCGAATTACGGAAGTTCGACTGTAGACTATATTTAAATTATAAAAGAGTATGTAATTTATGTAATTTATTATTTATTATGATTTTCCAAAAGGAACCTTTATTTGTTGACTCTTTACGTTTTAACTCAAAATTCAATTTATGTATTAAATAAACTTATGTTTTTGAACTGTGATTATTATTATAATAAATGGATTATAAAAAAATGTTTTTATAATTTTAATAAACTAATAAAAGACTCACAAAACATATTTATACTTTTGTACTATTTATCCGCGCTAGAAACTTTACTGGCACCACTGTGGCTTGATGTGGCCGTCTAGCAGACCAAATCTCGAAAAACCCTAAAACCACCCCATCAAAAAGTTGAGTTACATTTTTATGTTTTTGCGAATAACAAAAACAACAACAACAACAACAGTAACTACAATAACAATGTGTTCACTGCGTGTAAATTGGAACAGACAGGCGGCGGTGGCGGCACATTTGTAATGCCGGGCCATAAAAATCAGCACATGGAAACAAACCGGTGGGCAGCAAATAACAGGAAGTACATACATACATACATATATACACACGCAGGCACATAGGGAATACAAGCGCAATTAAGCACACGCACGCACGCACGCATGCCAAAAACCCTGCCAAGTCCATAGCACTCACTAGGCAAGGACCTGGGTTGGCTTCGTTTGCTCCCTGGGCTGCATATAGGGGGTGTATGTCAGCACAGAAACATCCCCGGCGTTGGTGGTTGCAGTGCAAAAAAAAAAAAAAAAAGTACACACACAACTCAAACAACAAAACAGCCCTTGTGCTTTGCAAGGATAACACTCGCACATATTCACATACATACATACAGTACGAGTATTGCTGCAAAGAGAGGAAGAGAAGGAGCGCGGCAGGCTTAACGTCAACATGCAGAGAGCATCATACTCGTAAAACGGTTGTCGACCTTATATCTGTGTATCTATGTGCGTATGTGATCCAAATTGCATTTTTATTCAACAATGTTTTTCAAATTTAAATTTAAAATACGTTTTGCCATTCACTGGACCAACAAATTTGCAACTTTCTGGCAGCACTTTCAGACTTTTAGTAACGGGGGAGACGGGTGCTTGATCGCTAGCTGCATGACAGACTTGCCTGTTAGCCCACACAAACATACATACATATGTACTTCCAGGCTACTAGAATGGCAGCTCCACTATCAGCCATTTTGATTTAACATATCTATACCGTTTACATACATAAGACCATTTAACATAAATGTATCTTTTATTTTTCTACCAATATTAACATTTAAATTGTTTGATAGCTTGGCGTTGGGCACAATAAAAATTAATAATAATAATTGTCCACATTGTTTTTTAAATAACGGACGGCCTTAGTCGAGATACTGTTCTAAAGGAGATTGCAGAATTTAGAGTCAATTTGTTTCCTACAGACAGGAGCCAAATACCTGAGAGAGCGCATTTTAAAAGAAAACTCGCATTGAGAACGAAAACAAAGCAGGAAAAACAGAAACAAAACGAATGCGCGCTCTCTGACACTCATTCGCTCACACACTCTCTTTGCACAAATCTATAAACTGATATACACATACATACATACAGACAGGCATACGTATCTTGTATGTAGATTTGTTTGTTAACCAGCGAGGGTAGCAAGGTTTGTGTTTGCGTTCGCGTCATTTTCATTTCCACGCTAGACGTTGTACGCCGCAGACGTTGTTACGCTCGTGTGCGCTGCCTCAGCTCGTGTGCTCTGCTCTTTTTGCAATTGATTTTTTTTTTTTTTGAAAAGTAATGAAAATAACGACAACTAAAGTTAACAATATTAATAAAAACAAATATACGGATTGCCATAGATAAATACGTAAAGTGCAAGAACAACGATCAACAATATCAACAACAACAACAACAACAACAAGAATAACAGTAGCAGCCGCATCAAAACGTAAGCGTAACGAATAATAACAACAACAACGAAACGCTAACAAAAAATGCTTAAATTGCCAAACGATCGCTACGCGCTGCATAATTGTGCAATTACATACAAGCATGTGTACATGCATATACATATGTACATAAATGTATTTTTTTGTTGTTGCTTTTGAGTGTGCGAGTGTTTGTTTAATGTGTATGTGTGGAACAGTTTTATACATATCTACTATGTATGCTGAAACTCAAAATTACAATATGCAAAGGCAGTGAAAGACGTAGACAAAACGACAGACGGACAGACGGTTAGCGCCAAACAGTTCAACAAACTCAAAAGAGAGGCAAAGAGTCAAACGATCGGTGCCGGGCGGGCTGGAGGCGGTGCTGGGCAACTAGTAGTAATAATAGTAGTAAATACATACATATGTATGTATGTAGTTTTTGTTATGAGTTCAAATCTACTGCTGTAGCCACACTTCTGCCTGCTCTCTGTGCTATGTATCTGTAAAACGAGCACTGTGTATGTGTGTGTGTGTGTGTGCGCTGCTGTCTGTGTAGCTGTGTGAGTGGCAAAAAGGGCGCAGCTAACATATCGATTTTATGTGCAGGAAGGAGCATTGTACGCCGACAACTATAAAACAGCTACAAATAGTAGTAGACAGTTTTCATTGCAACACGCATCTCATTCAACTGCAGTTACAGAAAGTTCTATGTATGTAGTAAACAAAACGCCGGTCGCCATAAATAAATCTAAAAATAAAAAAAAACGAAACAAAAAAGCAAATCAAATATAATACTCAAAAGCGTAGTTGTATTAGGTAGTGTTTTGTTGCCACAGCAACACTTCAAGCTAAACAAATGTAGTGCGGGAGAGAGAGAGAGAGAGCGAGAATTGCGCGGAAATACGAATTAGAACAATTCTATAGCAAACAGTAACAACAAATGGTATAGCAGTGAACAATTTTTTTTTATATCTTGTTTTTAAATTAAGCAAGAGCAACAAACATCACAGCGACAAAAACAAAAGCAGCGCGAGTTTTAATTTAATAAGCGCGTTGTCTAGCAACAACAAAAAACTTATAGATACTAAGTGCGTTCGAGTCTGTGTGTGTGTGTGTGTGTGTGTGAGCAAACATGCATATGTATATTCATACATATACATATGTTTGTATGTATGTTTGTATATTCACATGAATGGTGAAATATGCGCGCTAGTTAAAGTATATACATACATACATATATACAAAAAAAAAAACAACAACAATGGAGGCGGCTGCCATACATTGTATGGCAAAGGGAGTGAGAGTGAGGGCGGTAGGTCGCTCACTCTCTTCCCAATGGCGCTCGCCATAAATTAGCACAGTGGCAGAGACGCAGCAGCAACTGAGAGATACTGTTATAATCATCAGTATTGAAAAGCAAAAAAAAAACAAAAAACAAAATCTAACAAAATTACAACAGCAGCAACGCATACAATGTCCGAAATTGTGTAACAATAAAAAAAGTTTGCATCTATGAATACATGCACATACATATGTATGTACTTTTCTAGATAAATATTTATATGTACATACATAGAAATTGTCTAAAAATCTTTGGCTAGTTGCTGTTACTGCTGTTGTGATACTTGGATTTTGGGAAAAATCGATGAAATCGATAAATACGATAACCCAGCGACGAACCCAGACGAGCAGACAAATTTACCGCTTTTTTGTTTTTGTTTTTACCCACTCTCTTTTTCATATACAACAAAATTAGACGACGACGACAACGACGCCAGCGTTTGTTTAATTATTAGCAGCATAATAATCGCAAATATATCCAACAAAACGGAACGGAAAGGGAAAATATCCTGAATTCAAGTGCCCTGCAGACTGCTAACAAACTAAAACGGCAGTTACGAAGGAAAAGCGGAAAGGAGCAGCGAGTTGAGTTTGAACTGCGCCGTGTAGAGCGCGCGCGCATATACAAAAAATTCAAATCAATTTGCTTGGCATACACTATATAAGAGCCAAAAATCAGCAACATTTTAACTGAAACAAGTGAGTATTAAATAAATATGTACATATGTATGTATGTATGTACCATGTACATGTGTATATCTGGAAGTGATGAGTTGTTGAGAAGAGGGTGGTCTAGACATTTTTGAAATCTCAGTTGTCATGGAAATTGAGAGCGAACACGCTCTGCTTTTTGGCGTGTGGGCGTGCAAATATGTATGTACAAAGTACGTATGTATGTATGTGACTTTCTATGCTTGACTGTGTGCGTGTGCGTGTGTGTGTGTGTGTATTTTCGCGTGTGTCAGTTTTCGTTTGACCTTTTGACTTGCGTGAGTCGCGAGTACGACCCAACAACACATCAGCATCAACCACCCAGAGTGCAAGTTCACAGATCATGCAGCAGCCGTTGCTGCGGCGTTGCCAGACTGTTGAAGGTGCGGTCATTTGATAAACAATCGCTCGCACATGGTTCTTGTTTGTTAACCCACCCAAGGGGGTGGCATTGTTCTCGTTATTGTATTTAACCCTTAGGAGAGCCAAACGTACATATTTTTATACATATGCATGTAAGGTTGTATATGTATGTGAGTGTTAGTAATTTTTGCAAATGAAATATTACAACTTGTTTTTGACATTTAAGGGTTGCTTCGTCTCGCTGTTGCACCCGCCAATGTCGACTAAGGGGCGGGCGGACTGGTCGATTTTAGATGGGCACAGTTGCTCATTTGTAGTTTTAAACATTTTTCGTTATTTTTTTGTTGTTTTCTTTTGTGAGGGGGTTGTGCTGCTGCTGCGTTAGAGTTCGTTGCTACGCTTGCCGTTTTTCTATGTGTGTGTGTATACATACATATGTATGTATGTATGTATGTATTACATAACTGGGTTTGGCCGGGTTACAATTTCCAACAACAACAACAATAACGAAAGCGGCAGCAGGAGTAGCTGAAGTAAAAACAGGAGCGGGAACAGAACTAACAGAAAGAACTGTGTAAAGTTCCCAGAGAGGCGAGAGGCTAACGCCAGCATAGCACGAAGCCCTTGCAAGGACCTGCGCTCAGTAGCATCGCGTGCTTGGGTCGCAGCAGTTCTCGTAGCGGTAGCGACATACCAAAAGCTTTTGACAGACTCTCCACCTCAAACATTCTAGCTCCTCCGTTGACAGTGATAGGTGTGTGTGTGTGTGTGTGCCTTACTCTCTCTCTCTCTGTGTTTGTATAAGTGGTGTGTGTGTGTGTGTGTGACATTGTCTGTGTCTGAGATTGTAAGCTTTAATCGCACATTCTCCTCTCACGTTGCTCTCTCGCTTTGTCCGTGTGTAACTGCGTCTGTGAGTGTGTGTGTGTGGGCAAAAGTAAGTTTGGACGAAAATTGCTTGTAAAAGTGGGCCGCTGGGCGGCGCCACAGTGCAAAGCTTTAACTAATCGTTAACCATTTTTTCGAACTAACCAACTAAAAGTATATTAAACTAAAGTAAACTATTTACAGTCATAGGCATAAGTATATTGACACCATTTAAAGTTAAACCTACTCATGATTTAAACTTACTTTTGAATGATATACAACTTTCCTTAACCCATTAGGAACCCATTGAAAAATTTGAATTTTTGTAAAGGTCTATTTTTAAACTGTTTTCCTCGCTTTTAAAAAAAAAAAAAAAAAAAATGTTTTGATGCAAAAAGTTTCTTAACACAATTCTAATAGTGACTGCAATATTTTTTTTTCAAATATCTCTTCGCTAGTATTTTTTTTATAATTTTTTTAAATTGGCAAACCAAATTCACTTTTTCCTCATTCATTCCTCAAAGTTTCTTAAAACAATTCTAATAGTGACTGGAAAATTTTTTTTCAAATATCACTTTGCTAGTATTTTTTTTTTTATAATTTTTTTAAATTTTTCCTCATTTTCATGCAAAAAGTTCCTTTTTTGTAGTTTTAAAAAAATTATAAAAAAATACTAGCGAAGATAAATTTGAAAAAAATTGTTTGCAGTCACTATAAGAAATGTTTAAAGAAACTGTTTGCATCAAAACATTTGTTTTAAAAAATCAAGGAAATCAAGGAAAAAAGTTGAAAAAGTAGACGTTAACATAAATTTGAAATTTTCTGTGGGTACCCAATGGGTTAAAGATATTTTTGTATGATTCAAAAGGAATTCAAAAGACGTTTCCATTGAGGCCCAACTTGACATGAACTTAGTTCAAAATTTGAGTATAGAATTAACATTAAAGGGTGTCAAAATAATTTTGGCCATCGCTGTATTTAAGTAGATGATTAATGCTAATAAACCGTTACTAACACACCTTGCAAATGGTTTAATCTTGACATTTAACTCTTCTTCTTGCATATGCTGCGCCTGCGTTGGTCTCGCCAATCTAACAATCCCATCAACAACAACAACAATAACAACAATAATCAATAATCCAGTGGACTTTATGATGGCAAATACCGGCGCCACTGGCGTGGACACACAGGCCCAACTAATGCAGAGCGCCGCCGCCGCTGCGGCCGTGGCAGCGACGAATGTTGCGGCGCCCGTACAGAATGCGGCGGCTGTGGCCGCGGCCGCCCAGCTGCAGCAGCAGCAGCAGCAACAGGTGCAACAGGCGATATTGCAAGTGCAGCAGCAGCAGACACAGCAAGCGGTCGCTGCAGCCGCTGCCGCGGTGACGCAGCAACTGCAGCAGCAGCAGCAAGCAGTTGCCCAGCAAGCAGTTGTCCAGCAGCAGCAGCAGCAGCAGACGCAGGTCGTACAGCAGCAGCAACAGCAAGTGCAGCAGGCGGTTGTCGCCGTGCAGCAACAGCAACAGCAGCAACAACAGCAGCAGCAGCAGCAACAGCAACAACAACAGCAGCAGCAGCAACAGCTGCAGAGCAACACCAATGGCAACTCGGGCGGTGCACAGAACGGCAGCAATGGCAGCACCGAGACGCGCACAAATCTGATTGTCAACTACTTGCCACAAACGATGACCGAGGACGAGATCCGTTCGCTCTTCTCGAGCGTGGGTGAAATCGAGTCGGTGAAACTGATACGCGACAAGTCGCAGGTCTACATTGATCCGCTGAATCCCCAGGCGCCCAGCAAGGGCCAGAGTCTCGGCTATGGCTTCGTGAACTATGTGCGGCCCCAGGACGCCGAGCAGGCGGTCAATGTGCTCAACGGGCTGCGATTGCAGAACAAGACGATCAAGGTGTCGTTCGCCCGACCATCGTCGGATGCCATCAAGGGCGCCAATCTGTATGTATCCGGTCTGCCCAAGACCATGACACAGCAGGAGCTGGAGGCGATCTTTGCACCATTTGGCGCCATCATCACATCGCGCATTCTCCAGAATGCCGGCAACGATACACAGACCAAGGGCGTGGGCTTCATTCGATTCGATAAGCGCGAGGAGGCGACGCGCGCGATTATCGCGCTGAATGGGACCACGCCCAGCAGCTGCACCGATCCGATAGTGGTCAAGTTCTCGAACACGCCCGGCAGCACCAGCAAGATCATGCAGCCGCAACTGCCCGCTTTCCTCAATCCGCAGCTGGTGCGACGCATTGGCGGCGCCATGCATACGCCCGTCAACAAGGGATTGGCCCGATTCTCGCCCATGGCCGGCGATATGCTTGACGTGATGCTGCCCAATGGCCTGGGCGCCGCAGCGGCGGCAGCGACAACGCTGGCCAGCGGACCGGGCGGTGCCTATCCCATATTCATATACAATCTGGCGCCCGAAACGGAGGAGGCGGCGCTCTGGCAGCTGTTCGGCCCCTTCGGCGCTGTGCAATCGGTGAAGATCGTCAAGGATCCCACAACGAATCAGTGCAAGGGCTACGGCTTCGTGTCCATGACCAACTACGACGAGGCCGCCATGGCAATACGCGCCCTCAACGGCTACACCATGGGCAATCGGGTGCTGCAGGTCAGCTTCAAGACCAACAAGGCCAAGTAATCGTCAGGAAGATGCAACCAGAATTCAAGCAAGGGAGGAGAGCAAGTACATCCAAAACACACACACACAGACACCCCCTACTTATCTAGTTTATACACAAACACACACATGAAACACACACTTCACGTATACATATATAAATATGCATGGGGTATAACGGTAACTAAGCGCAACAAAATGTATGCGTCTAACACATACAACACACACACACACAGACACACACACCCAACTTCAAATCTCGTCTAAACAACGAAACGACGGCCAAAACGTCGGCCGTTGCAATAGCAAAATTCTTGTTTAGCATTTAAGTATAAAACAAAAACAAAAAAAAACAAAAACAAACTAAACTCAACTATTAAAGAAACAAAACTCGAGAGAGTGTGTCGAATGCAATATTTAAAAAGAAAAGAAGACAAAGAAAACCTTAACAAAAAAAAGCGATTGTCCGAAAGCAACGGTGGGCACGAAATCTGCATTCGAGAGCAGCCGCTAGCTCCCGGAGCCCATGCGTGCCCACCGCTGTCTTTTAGGAAAACAGGCAGTCAAATTAGTCGCAAAGCAAAACAAAGAAATCAACAAAACAAAAATATATATATAATAATAATAATAATTAATATAATGATAATAATATAAATTATGAAATTTAATTCAAAATGATATTAACTAGCAAAAAGAAAGAAATTTTTAAAATTATAACTAAGTAATCAGCAATGAAATCTTCCAGTAACGAAATGAAAACGAAACCCAAAGCTGTTAGTTACACTCCAGTTTTTCTACTACAACACAATACAATACAATACAAACAAAACTTAAGCCCCATTCAGGCGAGCACTTTTTCACCGACACTTTTTGTCATATTTTGTCAAAAAACTGTCCGTGTCGCGTAACCATACAAAATTTCAAAGCGTAGGTAAAAAACCGAGGCTCACCGATGGAATTAAAACACGTTCCATTCCATCGGTGAGAGATGGTGAGCGGCACGGACGGATTTTGACAAAAAGTGTCGGTGAAAAAGTGCTCGTCTGAATGGCGCTTTAAAAATTAAATGAAAGTAAAGCTTCACTTTAATTTCATTTGATTTTTATTTCTTCATATTTTTTTGTTTTTTTGTTGTTTTTTGGTAGGAAAAAGCATGTGCTGAGTGTGTGCGTGTGTTGAACGTTAGAAATTTGTTTTCCTGTTCGTCTAACTGGCTTACAAATGAAGTATTTAAAAAAACAAAAAACAAAAATAAAAAACCATATAAAGGATAAACACATATGGGCGCACGAGATTGTGTGCATTACATGGAGGCTGCTACAGTATTACAAGACGAAACAAAAATTTATGAAATTTAATAATTATTATATATACAATACCAATATATATACATATATGTATAGCTTTATATACATCACATATATATGTATCGTATTTAAATTTTAATGTTTTGTGTTTGTTTTTTATATGTATATTAAACACAACGCAAGCCAAGCGAAAATCCAACAAATCTAACGTCCGACTCGCACACAACACATGCAACAACAACAATAACAGCAACAACAACACATACACCTTTAAAAAATACATTCTCACACATGCAAGCAGCTAGAAATTTGGGACATGTGTGCAAAAATTATAAGGATAACGATAATTGAATGCATTATTATAATATAAAAAAATAAAGGACAAGTAAATAATTGAAAACGAGCATAGGATGGAAGAAAGAAAGACAAGAGGAATAAAACGCGAATAAAACAAAAAACAACAAGAAAGTAATACAATAATTTATGCGCAAATTTGAAACATTTTACTAAAGTAAATAATTGTTAGTGAATATTATACTATAATATTTATATATACCTTATATACTTTATATAATGTATAGTTCAAGCAGCAAGTAAGAAGCGTAAAACCATTTGCTAACATTTTTAGCGTTAAAAAAAAACAAAACCGTAGCACAAAACTCAGTAACTAAAAAGAACAAAACAAAACAACAATTTCAACAAGATGAACATTTTTTATATGACAAAAGTTTGACAAAACAAAACAAAAGCGAAAGCGAAACAAAGTACAGCATTAGCAAAGCGTTTTTCTAGTTACGTAAGTGATCTTTTTGTTAACAAAAAATTGATAAAAAAAATACTTAACGATGGTACTTTGCCCCGCTGCCTGCAACAAACAATGAGTACAGTCGCGTACGGTATTCTATGGTAGAGTACAGTGCGGTACGGTACCGTAAAATACCGTAAAGTACCGTACTGTACCATGCCGTTTAGTACAGCATAATGAGTACAGTCGAGTACAGTATTCTATGGTAGAGTACAGTACGGTACGGTACCGCAAAATACCGTAAAGTACCGTACTGTACCATGCCGTTTAGTACAGCACCTTCCCACAAAAATTGCGTATGTTGTGTGGATGAAAAAAAAGAGGTTAATATAGATTCATAGCAAAACCCCTTCCCACATAGCGTTTTATCAGTTAACTGTGGAATCAATTGCTTATATAAGAACACACACACACACACTTACACACACATCTATATTTAGACCCGCAACAAACACACATCAATTTGGTTTTGACTTCATTTTGAGAGTTTATATTTATATTGCAAGTTTGAGTTTCAATTGAATTTGGTATATATGCGTTTTGTATGATTTCTTTGTTTCTTTGTATTTGAAATAATTGAAAGCGCTAATTGTTAATTACAGCCATGCATATTTATTTATCGTATACTATGGGAAGAGACTTAATATTTCTTTTTTCATTATATACTACTTATGTACCAACCAACAAAGCATATTTCTATTAATTTCGATGATGATTTTCTTTATAGTAGGTACAATACGTCTAGTTACAATTAATTTATGTCAACACAACCTATTTTAAGTTCTAAAGTATCCAAAACACACCCACACACACACACACAACATACATACATACATACATACATTGAAGCAGAAGGAATGAAGAATACCTTAAAACAGAATCCTTAGAAAAAGAAAATATTGAATAGAATAAAAAAAAAGAACATGAAAATTAAATGCATTTAAGCGTCAAGAGAACAGAGCGATAAGCTTATGTATAAATAATATTCATAATTATAATTATTATTATTATTTTTTGTCATAATTATAGGAAACAATTTTTTGTTTGAACAAAATTTGCAACAAAAAATCTAGTCAGCAAAGTGGAAGTAGAGAGAGAAGATGAAGGAAGTTCAAGAATTGAGGCAGACGCGACAAAAAAGCAAAAACAAATAAATAAGATCGAAGTCAAAGTGTAGACAAAAAGCAAAATATTTTCAATATATACAATACGAGTAATGCAAATTTATATATTATATTCTAATTAAAATATACCATAACTACCATATAGCAAAGAAAAAACATAAACAACATGTAGATGAAGACGAAGACGATGAAAGAAAACAAAAGAAAGAAAGAAAGATATCCCAGCATAGAAAGTCCTTCAAAACCATACTATAAGCAAAAACATAACTTATATTCTAGCTAAAATTTAAGCATAGCAAAATTGAGCGCGACAGTCGAAAAAAACAACAACACTTTCTTAGAAATTTCTACAAATTTTTCCAATGAATTCACACATACACACACAAACATACACACACATTTAAGCGAAATTATAGTTTATTTACATGATTTTTGTAATGTAAAAAAATATCCAAAGATTTATTTTCTTTATATTTATATGTATACAATATGATCATATATATTATTATGTATTATTCCCGTAACTGTACTAATTTCTTAATCAAAGGGCGAGCGCAAAATGTGCGCAAGAAGCAAAAGAGAGCAAAGTAATTAAGATTTGAGTCTTCTTCTTTTGCTTGTTGCATGCAACCGAATTTGCAATAATTCTTGCTAGTTTTATTTATCTAAGTTACATTCTTACATATATGTGTATACGTAATATATACGTATACGTAATATTGTATGCATATATATGTATGTATTAAAATCGTATAGCTAACAAAAAAGAGAAAACAAAAACAACCTGTTTAATAATTAAGTGAAATTATGTACTTGATTTTGTTTAATTTATCAACAATAACTTTTTTTCATTAATATGCTATTATTACGTAATTCTAATATTGTGCAATAGTTTTAAAATGCAAATGCAACAGCAGCAACAACAAGAACAACAGCAACAACAACAAAACATGCATCTCAGCTAAATTACAATTATAATTTCTTAAAGTAAACAAACAAAAAAAAAAAACAAAAACAAAACAAAAAAATGAACAAAAAGAAAGCAAAGAAGAAACGAAAATGAAAAAGAAAATCATTTATGTTTATGTAACTTAAATATATTAATATTATTATACAACAACACAACAATATAACAATTATTTTTTTCGTGTAATTTTCAAATTAAGCAAATTTGATATATTTATATATAAATATATGTATATTTATCTAATTTTTTTCTTAAACTTTAAGTAAAAACCAAAACGAAACAAAACAAAACAAAACAAATGCAAACAACAACAGAAACAAAAGAAGAAAATATTATTTATTGTATTTTAGAATTAATTTAATTTAAATTCGATTTCGAATTCGAATTCCTTTCATTTCAATTCAAACGAAACACACTTAAAGAACACCCAAGAGAGCATAAAATGTTTTTGGAGAGTAAGAGAATTCACAGCAGCAGCAGCTGCTCTCCTTTTTTTTTTGTACCTCTCTGTATCTTTCTCAGTTTCTTCCGCTCTCTGTTTCGGACATTAAGCGTCACGAATATTACTGCGTTTTGCAACATTGAAACAAATTTTAATTTTATTTTCATTATTGGTTCATTTACTTTCAACTTTTTATGTAAAGCTTTTGATTTTATTTTATGTATTACCTATAAACTCTGCCATTTGCCCACACACACACACACATCTACATACACATACTACAAACCAAGGTGTATTTACTAATAAGGTGACGTCGTCCGATGTGGTGAGGTTACAATCATTTTTTCACCTCTCTCTCTCCGCTCGAAAGAGAGCAGCTGTGGTGACAACGTCACCTACTTAGTAAATTCACCTTGCTACAAACCATAGAGAAAAACCGGCGGATATTATATGTCCAATATAATGTTAAGGGCATTGTAAAAAGAATCGGCTCGTTGGGAAGAAATTTGTGTATCGAAATGTGTCTTTTAATAATTTATTTGATTTATGGTTTTGATTTCCTTTGTTCAGTTTTATTTATATAATTTAACAGTTTCCTTTCGATTTGATTTCTTTTGAATATGATTATGATTACTACTCATTATATTTATGTTTAATTTTATGATTTTTATAATTTGATTGAACTTTGCAAACAAGAAGAAAAAAACAAAAAAAACAAACAATAACAAATAATAATTATTTTTCAATAAAAACACTTGATAATTTCGCATAATTTTTTTGTTTTCATTATTTTCTGTGTCTCTCGTATTATTTATCTTTTATTTTCTTAATATTTGATTGTTTCTTTGTTACTTTTATATATGCCTCTACCTAACAATTCGTAAACGTTCCTTGTGTGTGCCCCGAGAGCATGGGGAACCACCGGTTTCCAACATACTTATGTATAAAGCCTTCATCCGATTCCGGATCCGGATATCATCGATCTCGATCTCGATCTTGAGCGTCTGACGCTTTTGCTTCCAATCGTTTCGCTATTTAAGCGAGTAAGAGTAAGAGTAAATTCCTTAAATCCTTAAATATGATTGGAATACCAATAATTCCAGCCGCCAGCTAGTCATGTCAACATTCGAATGATCTCAAAGCTCGTAACATTCCAGTAACATGATGTTAGATGCATACACCAACAACAAAAACAAAAACAAAAATTGCAAGCCTGCCAATCAATCTCTAAGGAGAAGTTTCTAGTCAAAACGCGGCCGTTTTTCTTCGTTTTTATATGTATGTATTTAGTTAACTTTCTTCAGTTGTTCGTAAACTCTCATACACATACACTCGCACACACACACACACACAAACACTTTAGTGTATTCCACGAACAGGACTTAACGAAACTGGACGAAATGTTGCAATTTTACCAAATACGATATTATTTTTGTGTGTAAACGGAAATACTTTGATTTTAATTGAATTGATTATAAATTATGATTAGTTAGCCTTAGTCTTATGCTTAGTTAACATATAATCTATAGTAATATGCGCTTATTATTTATATATACACTTATTTATACATCAATAATAACAAGAACAACAACAACAACAAGAACGATCTAATGTTCGCCAAGGCGAGAGATTACGGCGAGCCTAAACTAAACTAAACTATAACTAAAACTTTAACCAAACAAAAAAAAAAAGAAAAAAAAACATAATTAAAGAAAAACAGAACCAGAACAGCATAACATACAAGATACGCCAGATATATATAATATGTATATTATGATTATGATGATGAAAATGAAGATGATGAGACAATTTAATTTTTTTATTAATGTATTTATATCAATTACTTAATAATATTTATCCAACCTTTCAAATGATATTTAAACAAAAAAAAAAAATGGAAAACAATGCAACCAAAAACAAAAAAAACAAAAAAAAAACTAAATTAATATTATAAATGTATTTGCAAAATATATGATTATGAGTTTTTCTTGCTTTGCATATCAAATACACAATACTTGGTTCAGTTTGATTTCAGTTTAAGATTTCTCCAATTAGTTTGGTACTCTCATATATGTATGTATATTATGTTCTACTATATCGCTTTGCTTACTTACTTCGTTTGTGTTAATATTTTACATTAATGCTGATTTCGATTCTATTCCTTTCCATCTGCTGTGCTGATCCTAGTTTTGTCTAGTCGCCTCAGCTGTTATTTTCCAATTCAATGCTAAGTTAAAGCTCAACCTTCATTTTTGTTTCTCTTTTGTTGCAATTCTCTCTCTCTGTCTCTTTTTGGTTTAACTCTGCTCTCTTTAACACGCTCGCTCTCGCAGTCGGTCTCTTTGTTGTACACCTGCCCGCCGCTCTTTCAGGGATCGAGTTCAGTTCATTAGTTCTCTTTTTCGTTGAACTTTTGTAATTTGTAAAGATTGCAGATGATTTCAATTACTGTGTAACTTGTGCTAAGTTCACTTTATTTAAACTCTCTCATACACACTCACACATCCACACACACACACACACACACACAAACACATTTTTTCTCCAAATTGTTTCAGTTGTTGTGCTACAGTCTCCAACCAACGAAGTGTTCCGTCTTTATATCTAGCGTATAAGTTTTTTTGCGCAGTGTATTTACAATCTACTTAGTTTGATTTTGATTTAGTGTGTAAGTAAGCCAAATGAACTAACCCAAAAACAAAACGAAACAGAACATTACAAAACTAAAGAAATTAATAGATCAAGAAAACCTAAAAAAAAAACACTCAAAAATTTCCATGAAATGGAAAATTTTTACTTTTCTATATAATTTATTTGTTTTAACTTGCTCAGTTTTTATTCGCAGTGTTCATCTCTCACTCTCTTGTTCTCGCTCTCTTTCTCTACTTCTATATATGTATGTACATAGTATATGTACCTCTGTGGATATCTAGGTATCATATACATATGTATTACAAAATGTGTTACTTTTTTCTTAAATATTCTTTCTACGAGTAATTTAATTTTGTGCTTTGATACGTTCTTTTTATCGTTGATGTGATTTATTTTCCGGTAAGTAAAGAGAAACGAAAGTCCAAGGAGTTGAAGTAGAGGAAGAGCAAGTGAAAGTTAAGAGAGATAAAACACCGCTAACATAGTTACCCAACAAACATAAACCAGGCTAATAATTTGATTTGCTTTTCTCTGTACAGCGTTGAATATTTGCTACACGTTAATTTCCTCAATAATAAACATCGCCCATGATGAGTTTTGACTTCAAAAATGGTTTTTTGTACTCTTTTTTCAATTGTAGCTAACCGAAAAAAAAAAAATAATAAGCGAGCCGAATGCATTTCTAATTTGTTTCTTTCTCTTGATTTATTTTCAGGCGTGTGTTGTTGTTCGATTTTCAATTGAATTTGACATTTACATTTAACTTGAATTAGTTAATTAATTAATTAATTAAACGCAATAATGATTGTATAATTATATAATTCATTCGATATTGATTGTAATTACTTATTTACATACATGTACGCATAATGCATATATATATACCTATATACTTGATGTCTGATCCGCATATATGTGCATATGTA